>CM072517.1:35083146-35178146 GCA_036898135.1 Oncomelania hupensis | reverse complement strand
AGTAGTAGTAGTAGTAGTAGTAGTAGTAGTAGTAGTAGTGAGCACTGCTTTGTATACGCTTGAAGCTCTATAGTCACGGGGAAAGCGCAATTTCACTGCAGTGAACTCATGAAAATAGAAAAATGTAAGTTTCGTCTCTTCTAGGGGACGAATTAGGTCAAACTGTATTAGTTTCTAGGTCAACTGTCTTTTACGAACCGTTTGAGAATATTTTTGAACCGTTTGTTGACGCCGGATATTGTCCTCACTTGGTTTCATGCAACTTAAAGAATCCAACAAGGCAATTGGGTTTTTGAGACGGACAGAGCGGAATATTGTAGAGCAACATTCTGTATATATTTACAGTGAAATTGCGCTTTTTCCGTCACTATAGCGCTTGAAGCGTGTAGGAAGTAGACTACTACTACTACTACTACTACTACTACTACTACTACTACTCCTTTAAGGTATCTAGCAGAGTGTGCCAGTTGCTGCCATGACTGGTTAAACCTCTCCTGGCCTAGGCTCTGTCAGACTCCTTGAAGGAGTCTGAATAGATGAGCACCTGGTGGTTTAGTAATAGGTTCAACAGTAATAGGAGTAAATGTAGTAGGAGTAAGAGCTTGTTGTTTTGTTACAGGTAGAGGTGTCCCCTGTCAGTCGCTGGGGAGAGAACTGTGTGGGTTTTCCATTTTCTCTAGGCCAGCTTAATTGGGGCGGTCCCTCGCTGCTTTACCTTCCCCGGTTCTAAACAGATCCAGGTACCCATTCACAGCTGGATGGACTGGGATGCTCCAAGTATGGTTATCCATCCAAGTACTAACCCTACTCCGCGTTGCTTAACACGAAACCTTGCAAGCGTGTGGCCCAATCATTATACCCCTGCGCCACCTAAACAGGAGGTTTTTTTACACTTCACCATAACTGTATTCATCTCATAGTTAGCAGTTACACTTTATAGTTCTAGTGCAAAGTAGGAGTAGTGTTTGAACCCAGCTCAAGGTTCAGGGATGTTGACGATGCGATGCATTATATGCTAATTGTAAGAGTAGCAGTGGCAGTAGGAGGTGTAGTAATGGTAGCGGTACTAGCAACAACATTGTGCGCGGGCGAAGCCGTGCTAGTAAATCTACGGAAAGGATTTCGAGAACGCATGATCACTTTTCTTGATCGTTTGCTTTGTGTTGTATTGTACTGTGTTGTGGTGTAATGTATTGTGTTGTGTTTACCGTGTTGTGTTGTACTGTGTTGTGTTGTTTTGTACTGTGTTTTAATGAGTTGTGTTGTAAAGTGTTGTAGTGAGTTATATTGTGCTGCACTGTGTTGTGTTGTACAGTGTGGTGTTATAGTGTGATGTTGTGTTATGTTGTGTTGTTCTGTATTATGTTGTACAGTGCTTTGTTGTACAATGTTGTGGTGTGTTAAGTTGTGGTATGTTGTGTTGTATTGTTTTATGTTGTGTTGTGTTGCGTTGTATTGCATTGCATTGCTATTATTTTGCCATCTCTGCGCTTACGCAGGACACGGAGGAGAAGAAGGCGAGAGATGAGAAGCTTCTGAAGTTGCGACAGCAGCAGGATCCTTCCAGCCCGTTCTTCTTCAGCGCCACCCAGGACAAGGACTGCGAAGCTGGAGCCAGAAAGCTCGGGGAGGAAAGGAAAAGGGTAGAAAACCTACTGGTAAACGTTGAAGCGTGTTCGGAGAGTAAGAAGGAAGCACGATGAAAGGAGTGAGCGCATCACCGATTGTGCTAGAAGGAGATCGCTTTTAAGACTATCCGCTAATATTTAAGGCCTGCAATCATAGTTCTCAGTCTGCGCCATTCTTCTGGTATGAGAGTGCTTTTTTTCATCATTCTCACTCCAAACTCATTGTCAGTGTCCCAACCCCATACTCGTTAATTTCCCAACTCTCACTCCGTACTCATTTTGTCAATGTCCCACCCTCAAGCCATTTGTCATTTGTATTGAGGGGGGGACATTGACAAATGAGTAAGGAGTGAGAGTGAAAAAATTGACAAGTGTGTGGCGTGAGAGTTGGGACATTGACAATGAGTATGGCGTGAGAGTTGGGACATTGACAAGAAGTATGGAGTTGGGACATTGACATTGAGTATGGTGTGAGAGTAGGGACATTGACAATGAGTATGGAGTTGGGACATTGACATTGAGTATGGTGTGAGAGTTGGGACATTGACAATGAGTATGGAATGAAAGTTTGGACATTGACAATGAGTTTGGAGTGAGGTTGAAAATTTTACAATGAGTATGGAAATATTATATTGACAATGAGTATGGGACATTTATAATGAGTATGACGTGAGGGTTGGGACAGTCTTAATGAATATGGCGTGAAAGTTGGAACATTGACAAAAATGAGTATGGAGTGAAAGTTGGACATCGACCTGTACATAAATAGAAAGGCAGACTATTGCAGTCTGTATGGAGTGAAAGTTGGACATCGACAATGTACATAAATGGAAAGGCAGACTATTGCAGTCTGTATGGAGTGAAAGTTGGACATCGACATGTACATAAATGGAAAGGCAGACTATTGCAGTCTGTATAAAGTGAAAGTTGGACATCGACATGTACATAAATGGAAAGGCAAACTATTGCAGTCTGTATGGAGTGAAAGTTGGACATCAAATACAAATAATACAAGATTATTGCTTTAGGTCCAGCGGACTCCTCCGAGCCAAATCAGGACCAGCTAAGTCGACATGTACATAAATGGAAAGGCAGACTATTGCAGTCTGTATGGAGTGAGAGTGAGAAATAGACAACGAAAATTGAGGTGTGCACAATTAATGCGACCATAATGTGTGTAAACCCGGGTTCCACAGCGGAATTGTGAGCATTCTTTCGTTTTAGCCGTATTTTTAATATAGCATTTATACAAACAAATTTTAAAAAGCGTCTGCGAGTAGAGAAACTTGTGAATAGCAAATTCACCACAAATGAACTTACAATTTCACAAACACTGTACAGTACACTGAGACACACGCCTAGAACAGTAAACTGTACATGCAGTGCAGACCAATAACTCCACGTTTTTTTACATTTCAACAGGCTCAGTAATGGATTTTTTTTCTTCAGTCTAAACGTTTTACGGTAAAACTGTGGTGTATAGAACAATTTTGCTGTTTATGAAATTAGATATAATTAGAAATAATTGCAGACATGTTATCGTTTAATCTGAATACTTTACATTTTCTGAAGACTTTGTTTTCCTGTTTACATTTTAATGTGATATTCAGTGAAAAGTTTTGCTCCAGCAAAATCAGTCAAAAAATAATTATCATGTGGAGGATATATATGAAGAAAGAGAGAGGGAGAGAGAGAGAGAGAGAGAGAGAGAGAGAGAGAGAGAGAGAGAGAGAGAGAGAGAGAGAGAGAGAGAGAGAGAGAGAGAGAGAGAGAGAGAGAGAGAGAGAGAGAGAGCAAAAAACTTCGGGTTAGAGGTATCGAATGAACATCGGTCATAATACAATAATGTAATTAAAATCATAGCAGGCCTATGTTAAAAAAGTTAGCAGGTTACATTACCAATAATAATAATAATAATAATAATAATAATAATAATAATAATAATAATAATAATAATAATAATAAGATGTGAACATTTAAATGAAATAAAGACGGAACTGCTATATATAGTATTAGTTTTTGTATCAATTTGTTTCTCATTATGTGAAGAGATCGACAAAATATTGATTGAAAGTTGGAAGACTTGGTGAAATAATGATTTATTTATTTATTTATTGTTTGATGATACTGAAAGTGAAATGTATGCGTATTGGGACTGTAATTGGGTTGTCACACATTGAAAGCGCGTGAGTTTGTTTTAGACAATGTTGTAGTGTCGTTTTCTACTCGTTTTATTCATGGATTATTAATAAAAGAAAATATTACGAACACAGAAGCTGATGTTTTCGTCTTGTTTTGTTTAGGGTAAATATACGGAAATAATATAATTTTTTTCAATACATAAAATCATAATTTTTTTTATTATTTATTCTATATTATTATTCTATTATTATTATTATTATTATTATTATTTTTTTTTATATTTTATTATATATTATAAATTATTAATTATTTTTATTAATAAATATATTATTAATAAATAATAATAATAATAATAATAATAATCGTCCTAATAATAATAATAAAAAATTATTATTATTATTATTATTATTATTATTATTAAAAAACTAAAAATAAAACATATTTTTTTTTCGTTGTAATTCTATTATATTATTATTATTATTGTTTTCCTTATTATTTTATTTATTCATTATTTATTACTTATTATAATATAATTATATTATTATTCTTTATATAACAATTATTTATTATCATAATTTTAATCTGATTTCTAATATTAATATATTAATTTAATTATAATAATTATTAGATGTATTATTATTTTATATTATTATTATTATTATTATTATTATTATTATTTTTAGGTCTCCTACGGTAGGTCCTTCTTCGGGGATACGGGTAGTATAAAGGGGTATGTGATGGTCGATTCCTTTCATCCATACCTGCGTGATTCAATTCAATCTGAAGTATTCAATCCCTATGAAGGGGTATGGAATCTCAGTGAAATAGGAGGTATCTATTCTTCATATATATCTGAGGTATCTAGAACTCAATCTCGCTCCTACATTTTAACAGCATGTGTAGGTCCCCCTTGCCAGGGTTCAGCCTCACTTTTTTTAATTCAGACAGTTGTAGTGTTTATCACTTTACATTTTAATAATTGTCCATATCATCACTCTTTGCTCCAGCTTTATTTTTCTATCCTATGAGAAGGAGAGAGTGAAGAGAGCAAAAAACTTCGGGTTAGAGTATCGAATAACTCGTCATAATACAACAGGTACATTACCAATAATATAATAATAATAATAATAATAATAATAATAATAATAATAATTAATAATAATAATAATCGATTTTTAAATTTCCTTCTCTCCTATCAGTTATTTTCTCTGCTCATCAATCCTTTGTGAAACTCTTCTCCTCTCCTATATGACTCATATCTGATTTTTTCTCACAAGTTCCTCTTCTTATTAATATCGATATTGTTTGTTTTCCTGTCTATTTTGCTTCTTAATTTTTCTTGGCCGCCTTTTATGTTTTTTTTTTGTATTCTGTTGTTTCCTCCACTATCTTGTACATCTTTTTATACCTCTTCCTTTTGCGCTCTCCAACTGCGGCAACATCCCTCTCTCGTTTCATTTTCCCACTTTCCTCTTTTACATTCTCCACCCTGTCTTCTCTATCTCGTCTCTCCAGTTGCTGTCTTCAACTCCTATACTATCGTCTTCTCGCTAGATCAAATGACCTTTCATTTTTTTTCATACCTCTTCTCTGACCGCTCCTTGTTGTGTATGCATTCTGTTCCTCACTTGTTTTCTGCCAGTGTCACTAGGGCTTTTGATATGATTCATGTATTTTATCTGTTATAATTTATCAATATGTCTTCTTCTCTCTCTTTCCTACATATGGTGATTTAGCTCTTTTTTCCCACTCGTCTCGATTAAATCCTCTCTCTCTCTCTTCTCTCCTCCGTTCTCTCTTCTCGGGGTCTCTCCTCCTCTCCTGATTTGGCTCCACTCCTCTCTCCTAAAGCAACATATGCGCCTCACACCCTCAAGTCTCCAACAATAAGATAAGAATTAGTCCACACAAAGAAAACGATGTTTTCTTTGGTTTTATATAAAAATATACGGAAATAAAACGCAAATCAATCGTTCATACATAAAAGTAAATCCTTGCTTGTATTCAGTTCCCATCAATGTGTACTTTACATTAATTATACAAGTGACATTTCAAGACGACACCTCTATGAAACTATATCATGCAAACGTTCGGAAGCCCAGATCTACCAAAGAGATATTTTATCACAATAAAAACTTTGTAAGTGTATAACTTGTATTTTGTACTTGTCACCCCCATATCTAAGGACCAGGCAGTCTGCTTTTGTTTATTTAATTTATTGTGCGTCTTGTGATTTTAAACGATAGCTCTCTCTCTCTCTCTCTCTCTCTCTCTCTCTCTCTCTCCCGAACAATAAGGAATGACATTACATAATTGTTGTTTTAGGTCCAGCGGACTCTTCCGAGCCAAATCAGGACCGGACAACCCCCAATCCGCATAAAAGATCTGCTGAAACAACCCTAGTGGGAAAAACGGAATACCCTCCACCACAGCCAGTCACTTTACAAAAAGACATCCCACGCAGGGGACGGCTGAGGCTTCACCCCAACTTATCGAACCCCCGTTTACAAAAACAAAATAGAATACAAACATTATTATAAATTATCAACAAAACACATACATATAAAATGCCTACATTGCTAAATAATAACATCATAGGAAGCCCTAGTGACCACCCGGCAGAAAGCGTCCAATATTCCCAAGCTGATCCAACAGACCTCATACACAAACAAGGAGTCTTGTCCCGGAAGAGTTTTCAAGAAAAAAGGTAGGAGACTGGTCTAGCGAAGAAGACGATAGTATAGCAGATTGATAGAACAGAGCAGGAATGAGAAAGAGCAAATGAGAAAGACAGCGACAGTGGGAATTTAAAGCACTAAATTTCCAGAAAGTGGGGATACTATTTATACTGAAACCCCCGACACCCCAACGGGGGTATCCATCCACACACACACACACACACACACACACACAAGCTCGGGTGCACAAACTTCCGCCAGTCATTCCTGCGCTTCATTTAACAAAACAAAAAAACAAAAACAAAAAAAAAAAAGGCATATTCAATCTGCTTTTAATCTACTTTCATGACACAGCCTAAATATGAACATGCAAGTCATAATCATCATTAATCCCTCAGCCTGTCGGGCCGTTACATAAACATGAGAGATGCTGACTCACAGTTTTCCTCACTGCGGTCTGTCCGCTGTTGTTGTAAAGAGGCGTGACATGTGAAAATCCTTACGGGAAGAGAGGGGACTATAAACTGATAAACTAAAACTAACCTAAACCCATCGCTGTATTGTGCTTCGGTTATCATCACCCAATTTCAGACTATGAAATCCAGCATAGCGTAGACCTACACATAGGTCTACTGCCTGTCCATTTTTCAATGTTTGGCGATTCTTCGCCGCATGAAGGCGGTATGGTTCTTAGCGGGAGGGAATAGCAGCAGGGATCTGTCATTCCTCACCGCCATTGCAGGCACGGAGCCGCTTTTCCGAGGAGAATCGGAAGCAAAGGTGACAGAACGCATGATCCCCGGGTTGCCGTGTTTCTTGCGTCTAGGGTGACTTCTCCGGAGTGGGACTTCCATGGCTATTAGGTAGTCGTCAGGCTGATTACAGAAATAAAAATAAGTAAATAATAAATAAGTAAATAAATACCTGCATAAATAAGGAATTAATCAACACATTCCAAACAAATCTGGATGTAATCAATGTTTCAAATCAACTACGCAAATGGAACAATTGTTTGGGATTTTTAAACACCGCTAATATTCATGTTATATTGCATGCTCAGTGCAGTGTGTTGTGTTGTGTTTTGCATACCTCTGTAGGTACATATTTTTAACGATTAAATGTCAGCCGCTCATATATAGTATAAGACCAGAATGACAGACACAGGACTTAAAAACGGCAAACTGCTCGAATTTCACAGAGAAAAAGAAACAAAAAGTAAACATATAAATACAAGATAGATAAAAGAATATATATATATATAAATGTCCCCACAAACAAGGTATATTTGTTCTTTTTACGGTCAACTGGGAACACAGTTTGGTATCTGGGAACATGCGAATGTCTCCAGATCCAAGGTAACTTTGAAAACGCAAGAAAAAGTAAGTTTCGTCTCCTCTAGGTGACGAATTAGGTCACGCTGTATTTGTTTCTAGGTCAACTGTCTTTTACGAACCGTTTGAGAATGTTTTCGAACCGTTTATTGACGCCGGATAATGTCCTCACTTGGATTCATACAATTTAAGAATCCAAGAAGGCAAATGGTTTTTTGGGACGGACGGAAAAAGCGCATTTTTGTAGAGAAAAGGGTAATGGCAAGGGCTAGGGATAGATCTACAACTAACCCTTACCCGAACCCTTTTAGCAAAATTCTGCTCTCTCCGTCACTTTTAAACAGTGTTTTAGCATGTTCTCAGAAACAAGGAGTTCTCTCTCTCTCTCTCTCTCTCTCTCTCTCTCTCTCTCTCTCTCTCTCTCTTTTTTTTTTTTTTTCTCTCTCTCTCTCTCTATATATATAGAGAGAGAGAGGGAGAGAGAGAGAGAGAGAGAGAGAGAGAGAGAGAGAGAGAGAGAGAAAATGAAGAAAAAAAAAAGACATACGAAGCAGCTGCTTATACTGCTTACCGCAGACGAGCATTTCGGTCTTGAAACAAAATCCAAGAAAAACAACTCACCTCAGACTTTCCGCCCCGCTCACTAAGCACGATAGACTTCTCCTTCGACAAGGTATCGAACCCTGGCCAGCGTGCCCAGCCTGACGTGCCCTTGGCCGTGGAGGGCACGGTGGCCATCAGCGCTTGCCCGGTGCGTTCCCGTTCCAGCGTGCCCATGACGCGCTTTCTAAAGGTCTTCCAGCTGAGGTCTTTAGCGTAGCGCCTGGCCACTGCTTTGGTGCTGGGGATCCTGCAGTCGCAAATGACATAGTAGTCACATTGACAACATAATTTATTTTTTGTTGTGCATTTTATTGTTTTGTATTGTGTGGAATTGTATTGTATTGTGTGGAATGTGTGGTATTTATTGTACTGTATTGTGTGGTATGTGTGGTATTGTATTGTATTGCAGGTAGGCAGACAGACAGACAGACTAGACAGACCAGAAGGAAAAAAAACTTACGTCATAGGGGTATAATGTTTTTTGACGTATTCCTCCACTTTACGTATAGGGGCAAAGCGAAAGAAGTTCCGTACCGCCATCCTCAACACACGAACGCCTTCCGACAACAATGTGAGACTCGGGATCTTCATGTCCTTCATACTTAGCAGCCGCAGATCCTGAAAAAAGAAAGAAAAAAATGAGAATTGCACAGATTTCACGTCATTTTTCGGTCATAGGGGAGAGGAATGCAGTAGAGACCTCCCTTTTCTCAGGACAAACTTCTTTCTATCCTCCCTGCTTTTTGGTTTCCTTCCTCGATTGTATGGAGAGCCAGTTTTCCTGATACCCCGCCAGTTACGTACTTTCAAGCTTTGAGAGATAAAGGTAATAATAGGGACTTCCTTTTTTTCTTTCTTCTTCTTTTGGGTACAAGGTCATGAACTAAGAATGGATCCACGATTGAAAAAAGAAAGAAAGCGGATCATCGATCGCGCAGCGGTAGATAACACGCAGCCATTGTGTTGTAAACAGGTAGGGTGGAATCTCACAGCGTCTGTGGCGAAACGAATCGGTCGCTTTAACGGTTTATTCACAAACCGCGAAAGAACGAACACAACGCTGTCTCGCTCTCGCTTTCTCTCCCTCCCCTTTTTTCCACCACCGAACCTCATTCATTCTACCCCTTACCATTCAAGCCTGATCCTCTCACACTCACGCCGATAATGTTCTGTCTGCACTTGTGTATTTCTTACTGTGGTATCCCCAGTTCGCAGAGTGCCGACGCAAGCGTATCGCTTGTGGTCCACCAGCACCCCAGCTCGAGACAGTTGCGCTCCTTTGTTGGAGGTGACGACGGCTGCTAGAACGTTGTATCGATCCTCTTCTTCCTCCTTCCTCTGCTCCTCTCTCCAGTCGTAATCCTCTTCCGTCTGCTGCTCATCGTCAGGTGGTGGTTCCATGGCGTCGAATTCTTTTATCATGGAAATTCGTCCCTGAAGGTGCAACATGAGGTTGAGTATAAGTCTTGAGTTACTGGTTATCACTACCCCTCCCCCTTGTCGTGTTTTGACCTCCCACGCTTAATCTAATTTTTATTGTGGTCCTAAAAATCATTGTCGTTTCAGCCTTACCCTGACTTCTTAATAATCTCATGGTCCTTGCATTCATACACCGGGTGTCCGGGGACAACACTTTTAGACTTCTTTTTTTTTTCAACTGCGATCAACTTCGCTATAATCAATCCTATCTTTCACCACAAAATATTCTTCTTCCATGTTTCATCAATATCATCATCATCATCATCATCATCGTCGTCGTCGTCGTCGTCAACGCCGTCGTCGTCCTCATCCCCATTGTCATTATCATCATCATCATCACCACCACCACCACCATAAATCATCATCATCATCATCATCATCATCACCACCACCACCACCACCAACAACAACAACAACAACAACAACTACAACACGAACCATACACCACCATCACCACCCTCATAATGAATGTGGTCGTAATCGTCGTCGTCCTCTTCGTTGTCGTACCCTCATGACGAAGTAGACATACTGTGCTTGGGACCAGTCCAGTTCCACGACTCTTCCGTGAGGTATGTACAGCACCTGTGAGATGAAGCACAGCTGCTTCAGCTGTTCGTCCTCCCAGTTCGCGAAGATGTCAAAATTCCTGCAATTCATCTATTCACGTCAGTCGACTTAACAACCCTGAAGAAGCACATAGGATAGCTTGCAAAAACCCACTTTGTGTATTTTATTTAATCGCTCTTGTTTAGCGCTTTTTCCACCAAGAGCTGCTCAGGGTAATGTCATATCATGAAGGCACAGTCAGCACAGTGGGTAGAGCAACCTCGGATGACATAGCTGGATTTGCTGGAGAGGAACAAGAACTTGAACAGCTGAAACAGAGGCTTTAAACCACCTCCAGAACCTTTGGAATGGAAATAAGTGCAGAGAAGACCAAATTGATTACCAATGGCACTAATGGCATCAACACGTACTTCAAAGTCCAAGGCCAATCCCTCAACACGTTGCAATGCTTCAAATATTTGGGAGCCATTGTATCAGACAATGGGTCCGGACAGGAAGTCCTCTCCAGAATAGCACGAACAACTGCTGCTCTGACCTGACAAGGTTGAAGCATATTTGGACAGACAGGACCATCAGTCTACATTCCAAGGTAATGCTGCTTCTCTCTCTTGTAATCTCCATCTTCCTAAACTCTTGCAAAACAGGGATACTCACAGCAGACCTAAACTATGAATACAATGCATGGAAATGAGGTGCTACAGAAGACTACTGGGCATTTCCTATACACAACATATCACCAAAGACGAAGTCCGACAGACCATCACACAAGCCATTGGACAACACGATGACATGTTCACAATGGCAAAGAAACAAACTCCGATGGTATGGTCATGCCACAAGAACAAGGCATGGTGCATGGAGGCAGAAGAAGAGGATGAGACAGAAAAAGAGGTGGGAGGACAACATTCAAGAATGGACGGCTTAACACTGATCGAAGCCATGAGGGTTGCTGAGGACAAAGAAAGATGGAATATGCTGGTTAAACGATCATCTGTGGTGCCCCAACGACTTTCGAGTTATGGAATAGGGTAAATTAGGGGAGAAACTCATGAAATTTTAATGCGAGGCCACCAGCCTATACGCATGGGGGTAACACAACAGACACGGAGAAAAAGAAAGACAAAATCACCCCAACATTTGAAAAGTTACCAAAATAAATATGACAAACACGAGTCATTTGAGAGACTGTGTCTCAAAGAAAAGTAAAAATATTTTAAGTTACTTTTAACTCACAAATTCTTCACGTTTGTTCAATGCATAGTACGTAAACATCGCCACAGCTCTTGTAATAAGTAGGATAGGGGGGAGAGAGAGAGAGAGCGAGCGAGCGAGCGAGCGAGAGAGAGAGAGAGAGAGAGAGAGAGGTTATATTTATTTGCTGAATGAAAAAAGGGTCTTCTGGTTGAATATTTGGGGGAAAAGGGGTAGTATAGTGTAGATTGTATTCTAAAACAAAATCCTTATTTTTGGCCTTAGTGATAAATTGATGTGCTGGGTATAGGAAATGCCCAGAAGTCTTCTGTAGCACTTCATCGCCGACAGACCATCACGCAAGCCATTGGACAACACGATGACCTGCTCACAGTGGTGAAAAAACGGAAACTCCGATGGTATGGCCACGTCACCAGATCATCAGGTCTTGCAACGACCATCCTGCATGGCACAGTGCAATGAGGTAGAAGAAGAGGGAGACCAAAAAAGAGGTGGGAGGACAACATTTGAGAATGGACTGGTTTGACACTGAGCGAAACCATCAGGGTTGCTGAGGACAGGGAAAGATGGACCGCTGGTTAAACGATCATCTGTGGTGCCCTTACGACCTCCGAGTTACGGGATAGGATGAGATAGGATAGTGATAAATTGTAGTAGTAGTAGTAGTAGTAGTTATAGTAGTAGTAGTAGTTGTTGTTTTAATAGTAGTAGTAGTAGTAGTAGTAGTAGTAGTAGTAGTAGTAGTAATAGTAATAGTAGTAGTTGTTGTTGCCGTCGCTATTGTTGTTGGTTTTTTTTACCTGGCAAACTGAATCTTTTCTTCGAGCTGCTCTTTAAAGAGGGCAGGGCAGATTTCTAGAAATGTGGACTTGTCGATCTGGCACAGCTCTGTGGGCTCTCGACAAATGACTGACGCAGAACGAATACCGTCTCCCAGCAGAGCGATTTCCTAAAGACGACATTCACACAAAACGAAATGAAATAAAATTTGACCTAAAATGAATTGTAAAAAATATTAAATTAAATTTAATTTAATTTAATTATGTTATATATATATATATATATATATATATATATATATATATATATATATATATATATATATATATATATATATATATATATATATATATATATATATATATATATATATATATGTCTTCTAGACATCGACTTTAAGTTACAAAGGCTACAGCAGGATGAACTATTTGAGGAGTGAAGCCTTAGTGCTGGTTCCAAACTAGCCTTCTGTGACAATCATCATAACCATTACAATAATAATAATAACAATAATAATAATAATAATAATAATAATAATAATAATAATAATAATAATAATAATAATAATAATAATAATAATAATAATAATAATAATAATGTTTAGGAAATAGGAATTATAGCAAGGGAGTTATAGAGAAAAAAGGGAAAGTGAGTGGGCGTCATCCCAATCAAGATCACGTTGTTTTCCTGACCCCAAAGCTTTCTCCGGTCCTGATGATGTTCTCAGTGCTAGGTGTGGTCTGGCCGGTCCTTTCGTCGTACAGATCGATCTGAATGAAGACGCTTCCGGAAAAGATGAAGTAGAAGTACAGCCCCACGTGACCTTGACGTAACACGACGCGTCCTTTGTCGCATCTGACGTGGAACATTAGAACGTGGGAACGTTAATGACGCGTGTACAGTAAGACTGGGCAGTACAACTTGGTCAAAAAGTCATCAAATCCGAATATGATGGAGTTTCTTAATGAAACCCTCACTGAAAGATTACAGTCAAATACAAATGTGTAACGTATGAAAGGAGAACAACTGGGTTTTGAATGTCAACAATTAGATCCCAACCTTAAAAGTTCCCAATTCCAAGGCTTTGTTTACTTTGGCCAAAACGGGTTTATCCTAAAATTCGTATTGTTACATTGCATTACATGATTATTGCTTTAGGTCTAGCGGACTCTTCCGAGCCAAATCAGGACCGGACAACCCCTGATCCGCATAAAAGATCTGCCGAAACAACCCTAGTGGTAAAACTGAAGGCTCTCTACCAGCCAGTCACTTTACAATAAAGACATCCCACGCAAGGGACGCTGAGGCTATACTCTAATTTATCGAACCCCCGTTTACAAAAACAAAATAGAATACAAACATCATTATAAGTTATCAACAAAACACATATAAAATGCCTACATTGCTAAATAATAACATCATACATGATAGGAAGCCCTAGTGACCACCTGGCAGAAAGCGTCCATTATTCCCAAGCTGATCCAACAGACCTCACACACAAATAAGGAGTCTTGTCCCGGAAGGGTTTTCCAGAAAAAAAGTAGGTGAAGAAGAAGAAAGTATAGCAGATTGATAGAACAGAGCAGGAATGAAAATGAACAAATGAGAAAGACAGCGACAGTGGGAATTTAAATCACTAAATTTCCAGAAAGTGGGGATACTATTTATACTGAAACTCCCGGCACCCCAACGGGGGAGTTCGTATTGTTATCACATTACACAATGATTGCTCAAGCCAACCGCTACAGTTTGAATCTTACATTTCTATTCTGACTGTACAGGGAGTGATTTCCCTTGTTTAAAGGCACGGCCACATTGGCCTGTAGCACCCGGCCACACTAGTGTTATGCTTATGAATTCCTTATGTATTTCCTTGCGTACTGGCTAACCTAAAATTTAACAAGGATAGCGCATTATTGATTTCTTCTGCAATAGGTCATAAGCCGGGCTTACGAGGACCAATCAAAAGCGAGAGTGTGACGTCACGAGTTTAGAGTTCCACCTAAACTCCTCCCACACGCTTGATTACACGCAATAAAGGTTGTCTGCTACACACGACTTTGCGAGCTAATGGCCTGCCTTAATTGGAAGGTGCGGGGAGTTTCAAAAAAATGTTTTCGAGGTTTTTGAGGTTCTGAACCTAGGTTGCTGAACCTTTTGGCCAAAACAAAATATTCAGGGACCTAGGTTCGGGATCTGAGATCCTCGAAAAAAATGAACCTTCTACGATCCTTCCAATTAAGACGGCCACTTGGCAGTTGATTTCTCTTGTTGCCTGTCGATCTTAGTAAAGTTGTTATATATTATAGTAAAAGAGTACCTTACATGAAAAAGTGCCTTGTTGTAGTGAAATTACACAGCTACACACGTTTATACATTCGAACCGGACCGTGAAAAACATGGCGCCATTACCTCCGATCAATGCATAAACCGTAAAACGTAAGCCAAATGTGGCCACTAAACTCATAAGATGTGTCCACCTGTCAAAATTCCGGTCAGTGAAAAATCTCATAACCCAACACATCAGCCGTAAAACGTAAGCCAAATATGGCCACTACTTAACGGTACACCAATAACATAGCCGTGTGACCTTTGACCCTATTTCTGAATGAACCACGCGTCTTTTGGTGTCTTGGGTAGAATAGGTTCTAGTCTATTGCATCAACCTACAACGAAAGACAATACCGAATCACTTTCTTATGGGTTTAGTCTCTTAGCGGCTTTGGTAGACGCTGCTTTTAGCTCCAGAAAGGTTGCTATTAATAGGCTGAAAAACTTCGGAATGTATTTATTTAAAAAGTAACTATACTTTCAAAAGATTTTTTGTGTTAAAGCTTTTTTTCAGTTTAGCATCGCTCACTGTGAATGTGTCATTCAGTCGCATTTTCACAAGATCTCACGATTTGTGAACAGAATACCTTCAGTGCGTGACATCAGTCCTTTCCCTGAAGAAGGTAGCTTGGGCATAAAGCTAGAGGGCACATCAGTTTCCTCCACACTGCGTAGCTGAGACTAGTCGAGGCTTATTGGTAGAAAGGTGAACGTATGTAAGCCTCTGCTAGTCTCAGCCGCGCTCTCTTCTGATTCCCCTAAAACCCGGCAATGAAGTCTTTGCCCTGTGTTAACTGTGAACATCACAACTAGATCGACTACATCATGGTCAAGAAACGCTTCAGATCAAGCATCAACATTGGCAGGACACGCACTTTTCCAGGAGCAGACATTGGAAGTGACCACGATCTCGTGATGATGTCTTTCCGGCTCCATTTGAAGAGAGTAAATACAGCAAAGTGCACTAGGCTGAAGTTCGACCTGGACAAACTGCAAGACCCGGAGGTGGCAAAAATATTTCAGGCCACAATTGGAGGGAAATTTGCACCACTGCTTATTTTGGGGGCAGGCGAAGTAGATGTCAACACCATGACCAATACCTTCAACTCAGCTGTAACAGATGCCGCCACTGAGATCCTTGGCAAGCACCGACCAAAGAAGAAGCCGTGGATCACACCTGAACTTTTGGATCTGTGTGATAAACGAAGAGAGTTAAAAAAGAAAAAGAACACCTCACAGGGAGCTGATGTCTACCGAAAAATCAACAATGACATCCGAAAAGGCATGCGCACAGCAAAGGAGAACTGGATAGAAGATCAATGCCAGGAAATAGAGAACAATCTGAACAAGAACAACAGCAAGAAGGCCTACCAGACTGTGAAGCGGCTGACAAGTGTTAAACAGCCCAAAGTCTCCACTATCCAAAGCAAGTCTGGCATTTGCCTTACAGAAGAACAAGAAGTCTTGGACAGATGGACAGAGTACTGCTCTGACCTTTACAACCATACACCAAATGGAGACCCATCAGTTCTAGCATGTCCCGAGAGCAGAGAAGAAGAAGAAATCCTCCCAATTCTCCGGGAAGAAGTTGAGGCAGCAGTGCAATCGCTGAAGAAAGGGAAGTCAGCGGGAGTGGACAACATACCAGCGGAACTGCTACAAGCAGGAGGAGAAGCGATGACTGATGCTCTCACCATTATCTGTAACAAGATCTGGCAGAGTGGGGAATGGCCTACACCATGGACCCAGTCGCTTGTCATCACTCTTCCCAAAAAAGGTAACCTTCAGGAGTGTGAAAATTACCGCACCATCAGCCTCATCAGCCATCCCAGCAAGGTCCTCCTGAAAATAATACTCAACAGGTTGAAACCACAAGCTGAACAAATCATAGCTGAAGAACAAGCAGGATTCATGGCAGGGCGAAGTACCACTGAACAGATTTTCAACCTCAGAATAATCTGTGAGAAATACCTACAGCACCAACAACATCTATATCATGTGTTCATAGACTTCAAGAAGGCATTTGACCGAGTCTGGCATGCAGCTCTATGGGCAACCATGAAAGTGTACAACATCAGCCCTAAAATTATAGAAGTCATCAAAAGCCTGTATGACAAGGCTACCAGTGCAGTCCTCCATAACAGCGTCATCGGGAACTGGTTCAGAACAACAATCGGTGTGCGTCAAGGATGCCTACTCTCTCCAACACTCTTCAACATCTTCCTAGAGCGCATCATGTCAGATGCTCTTGCAGATCACGAAGGCACAGTCAGCATAGGGGGCAGAGCAATCTCCAATCTTCGTTTTGCGGATGATATTGATGGATTGGCTGGAGAGGAACAAGAACTTGAACAGCTTGTACAGAGGCTTGACACCACCTCCAGAGCTTATGGAATGGAAATAAGTGCAGAGAAGACCAAAATGATGACCAACAACACCAATGGCATCAACACGGACATCAAAGTACAAGGCCAATCCCTCAACACAGTGCACAGCTTCAAATATTTAGGAGCCATTGTGTCAGACAATGGGTCTCGACAGGAAGTCCTCTCCAGGATCGCACAAACAACTGCTGCCCTGACAAGGTTGAAGCCCATTTGGAAAGACAGAACCATCAGTCTACATTCCAAAGTAAGACTGCTGCGCTCTCTGGTCATCTCCATCTTCCTATATGCTTGCGAAGCATGGACCCTCACAGCAGATCTCCAACGAAGAATACAAAGCATGGAGATGAGGTGCTACAGAAGACTTCTGTGCATTTCCTATACCCAACACATCACCAACGTTGAAGTCCGACAGACCATCACACAAGCCATTGGACAACACGATGACCTGCTCACAGTGGTGAAGAAACGGAAACTCCGATGGTATGGCCACGTCACCAGATCATCAGGCCTTGCAAAGACCATTCTGCAAGGCACAGTGCAAGGAGGTAGAAGAAGGGGGAGACCGAAAAAGAGGTGGGAGGACAACATTCGAGAATGGACTGAGCGAAGCCATGAGGGCTGCTGAGGACAGAGAAAGATGGAGTATGCTGTTTAAGCGATCATCTGTGGTGCCCCTACGACCTTCGGGTTATGGGACAGGATAGGATAGGATAGGATAGGAACTGTGAATATGTGGACATATCCTTGTCATTATTTGAGAAAAAAAATCTGATGGCGTATCTCTGTTCTCTTGCAAACAAGGCATTGAAAATCGACATTCTACAAGACTACCTCAGAAGAAGAAGAAGACGAAGAAGAAGAAGAAGAAGAAGAAGAAGAAGAAGAAGAAGAAGAAGAAGAAGAAGAAGAAGAAGAAGAAGAAGAAGAAGAAGAAGAAGATGATGATGATGATGATGATTGATGATTGATGATTGATGATTGATGATTGATGATTGATTGATTGATTGATTTGATTTGATTTGATTTGATTTGATTTGATTTGATTTGATTTGATTTGATTTGATTTGATTTGATTTGATTTGATTTGATTTGATTTGATTTGATTTGAATTGAATTGAATTGAATTGAATTGATTGATTGATTGATGATTGATGATGATGATGATGATGAAGAAAAAGAAGACCAAAAGCTACATGCAAGTAGGTCTGCTGCCAATAGTCTCAGATTTAAAGGACAAACGTTTTGATATACCCTGAACACTACTATAAGGTAAATAGACTTGTCATTATACTTCGTTTGAGAGAGAGAAAGATTTTCTTCTTTCATAAAAAGGTACAGGTGTCCCCGTAACCTTTCAGTCATTTGGTTAGGGAAGCGTTTGGGACCTCCATTTTTCTCTAGGCCAGCTAAGTGAGGGTGGTGCCTATCTCCTCTCCTTCGCTGCTTTACCTTCACCGGTTCTAAACAGATCCGAGTACCGATTCACAGCTGGGTGACTGAGGTGTGGCGAGTGCTTGTTTCCATATGTGTGTGCCTTCTGGTGGTTGCCTTCCAAGCATGATCACCCATCCAAGTACTAATCCTTCCCGACGTTGATTGACATGAAACATTGCTAGCATGATCTTAATCGAAAGCTGTACGCTGCTTAAACGATCATCTGTGGTGCCCCAACGACTTTCGAGTTACGGGGATAGGATAGGATCTTAATCATACGTCAATAAATCAAACCGAACCAACCTGGTGTATCTGACAACCTGGGCGATCTTGGTGCGCATGTCGTCCGTGTACTTTTCTCGGAAGCTGCGCATGCCCATGAGTAAGTGTTTGAGGCGCTGAATGTCGTCCGGTTTGCGATCTTCCGGTCTGCGTATCATAAGATTCTGCGCCCACTCTGGGATGCGACAGGCCTGAAATAATACAGTGTCAATCGAACTTGTTCACTAAGACAGAAAACGTTTGCTTAAAATGCCCTAATTCCGAGGCTTGTTTATTTTTGGCAAAAACGGGTTTACCCCCAACATTTGCATTGATTTTTATATTGAACGATGATAAAGTCGGCGCTTTCGTTGCTCAAATCAACCGCTAAAGTTTGAATTTTCAAATTCGGTTCTGAAAAGGGTTTAATTCCCGTGTATTTAACCATACATTTGACCCTATTTCTGAGTACAATACAAGATTATTGCTTTAGGTCCAGCGGACTCTTCCGAGCCAAATCAGGACCAGTATTTCAGAGCGAACCACGCTGCTTGAAGTGTGCGTCGTTGGTGTCTGGGGTAGGTTAGGGTCTATTTTATTAACCTACAACGAAAACCCTTACGAGCAATTGTTTTTATGGTGTCTGTCTCTTATCGGCTTTAGTAGCTGCTATTTTCAGCGCCAAGGGAGGTTGCTATTAATAGGCACATAAACAACGGGATTTATTCATTTTAAAAAAAATAGCTATACTTTCGAGTTGTTTTTGTTTTTGTAAGTCGAAGCTTATTTTTAATGGGGCAACGCTCACTGTGAATGTTAAAAAAGATCTGTCGATGGGGCGTGGTCAGAGTGGGTCCCTTTAAAATGGCTATTTTACAGAATGTATAGATAATATAACATTACGCGTCATCTTTTGCGGGGGTAGAATTGGGGTCGTTTCTGAACAAAAGCACGGAAGCTGCCGTTCAGCGTCATTTATATGTCATTGGACCGTCACACTCTTTTAAAATAAAGTAGTTGCTCAAGATCTATCTGGCGCGCTTAATCAAAGTTTGCCCAGTAGTGTAAATTGGTAGTGAGCTGTTCCTGATGGTGAACACTCGATGTGCAGGTGTGGTGCTTGAGTTTGGATTTTCCTTTGTTCATTAACTTGTCCTTTTTTCTTTTTTTTTATAATTATTATTATTTTAACAAGCTTAATGTTGCCATATGACTGTGAAAATAAATAATTGAATGTGTGTATGTGCTTTACGGCGAAATGTTTTACTTGTGCGTTGTATGTCCTTTGGCAATGCAGTAGCTGAATCTGAATCTCAACTTACTTACCCTCGTAGATGAGTGGTGAGAACCCTTCTTGAATTTTTTGGCCTGATTTTAGCAAGGGATGCAACCCGTTTATACATTCTCAGAGATGGAACTTAAATAATGAGGTTCCGAGATTTGAGAGTGGTGCAAATGAACAAGCAATACTCGTGAAAGCCAAAAGCAAAACGTCAACGAGCGAGTTAAATATAAGAAGAACATGCGTGGTGCTAAGCCGCTCTCTTTGTATTGAACGGGTTTTCGCAGAAGACTGTGGCCTGGCCACTGAGCTTTCTAATTATACAGGGTGTTCCAAAAGTCTTGGGCACATTTTGACATTGAATATTTCCGAAACTATTAAGGATATAAAAACGCATCTGGTAAATTCAGAAAGCTTGCAATCTCAATTTTTACATGGAATGTTCAAAGATGTTCAATGTGAGCACCATTGGTCACACGACACACATCAAGCCGATAGTCAAATTCTTGCCAAACGCGTCCCAGCATTTTCTGGTTGAGTGAACGCCATTAATGGGTCTGAAAAGAAATTAAAAAAATCAACAGCTTTACAAAAAACTTAATGTAATTAGCTTTAAAATGGCACAACTTTTATCTTACTACCATTCATAGTAATTGAGATATGGGGACTTCAAATGTGCCCAAGACTTTTGGAACACCCTGTATAGCTCAGTGGGCGTGGCGCGTTTGATCTCCAAAAGTCTGTACCAGTCATCTAACTTTAGCCAAGTCAAAAAAAATCTTTATTTTTCACGATGCAGAAATAATACAGCACACGCATTGTGTCTTGGCAAAAAAGATCCAGTTTAAGAAAAGATAACATGGTTATAGAAATTCATAAAAATTCCAATATTAAAACTAAAACGTCTGCATTCTCTCAAGTCATGTATCATGCATTAAGCTAATCCACAGGCACTGCACTTTACAAAACACACACACACACACATACACATACACACACACATTCGGCAAAGTTAAAAGTAAAAGTCATTTGTAATTTATTGTTTTAAAATGTGAAGATATAATCAGCTAGAATACAGAATTATTTTAATTTCAAGTCTTTAAGCAAATACACAGTTATGATTGGGGAAAAGCAAACAGAGAAAGCCAAGGAAGGAAAGCAATAGAACAGATGGCATCTTAGTACCGCTCTTTTTCGCGTGAAGAGAGTTTTATCGAAGAACAGTATCTGGTTGTCCCCATCCTCGCCTGGTGCTGCGCCTACGTTGACGTAGTACAGCTCTGACAATGCTGTTGGCTCCGTCTTGCGCATGCTCAGTCGCTGCATGTCCAGTGCTAATTTGCATACGGCTTTGATGACTCTGCAGTACCACCAGAATGTTTTCACGGACTTGTGCTGCATAGTGATAAAGAAAATGCGGATTTTGGATAATATAATATAATATAATATAATATAATATACATGTAATATAATATAATATAATATAATATAATATAATATAACAGCAATAATAATAATAATAATAATAATAATAATAATAATAATAATAATAATAATAATAATAATAATAATAATAATTTTCCAAATCACCAATCAGACTCGAAGCGCGGCGATCTGTACCAACATACATGCTCACATGTTTCACCCACTCTCGCACACAAAACAAACACACATCTATCGCTCAAACATGTGGTGTAAAGGCAGGGAATCGCTATTAGAAGACAGAAAAGAGATCACACACAGGCTGTCACCTCAATATTGTCAACATACTTTCTATGTTGAATTAATTATATGTGTGATTTGAATGTTTCTTGATTAATAAAGTAATTTTTAATTTAATGATTTAACCGGATGGGGCAAGGTAGATGGAGAGAACATTTATACATTAAGATGTACCTAATTAAGTAGCAACTGTCATTCAGAAGTTAAAAGAATAATAACAATTTTTTTTAAATTAATACAGTGGCTATTACTTTTGCTTTTTTGTCCTCCAAGTCGGATAACAGAGACATACTGCTCTGACTGCGCATGCGTATAAACGATTCACGTGACTTGAGCACGTTCATCCTGCTTGTTTTGCGGGTCAAGGTCGCATTTGGAGATTGATTGCCCTGGAGGCTGAGGTTAAGGTCAAGGGTCATGTCCAGGGTGTCAAGGTCGTCCTCGAAGCCATAATCTGGTGGGTGCTTTTGTCGCCATTCCTTGAACTTCTCCCGCGACCACTCCTGCCGATAGCAGTTAAGTACAATGAGTTTCAAATTCTCAATGAGTTTTGGCCCTTCGGAATAAATTAAAACTCAGTCCTCTACCCCTTTCCCCCAATTCCCCCCCCAAAAGTAAAAAAATAGAAAATAAAATATAAACCCTCTTTCTACAGTGCGGTTTTTATATAAATCATTCATTTGCTTATGTGCCTATTATTAGAATCATGGTTGATTCTAATAATAACACCGCTGCGAACGTGTTCATAGCCCAGTAGGCAACGTTCTTTGCTTACATAGTAAGGAAGTCTATCAGACGCCTAACGTTCAAAGCTTAGCGGTTGATTTGAGCATTATATCATCTTTTATTGTGACACGTCCAATGTACAGGGTCGTTGCCAGCTACACAAGTACACCCAGAAAGCACTAGGTCCTTTCTCCCCATACATCCACCATCCCAGTCCACCCGACCCCTTCACTCAGGGCGCCCAGGCGTGTCCTCAGTCGTATGGGCGCCAGACCAAGGCAGAAATGGGGCGGCTAATTCAATTAGAACCTATATCGGTCAGCGCCTTCAATTGCTCTTGCTTTGGAAAAGAGCTCTATAAGAATTAAAAAATAAATAAATACATAAATAAATATTAATTAATAAATTAATTAATTAATTACTATAATATTTTACATTTAAATAAATAAATACGTCAATACCTTCTTTTTAAAAAAAAGTAAAATAAAGTTTTTAAAAAAAGCACAATAAAATACAGTAAATAAAAAAATAAAATAAATTAAAATATATTTCGCTCTTATATATATATAAGATATATATTTTATTTTTTTATATATATAAGAGCGAAATATATTTTATTTTATTTTATTTTTATTTTTTAATATGATACTCTTTTTTTAAATTTATATTACGTGAGTGTGTATGTGTTTGTGTTTGAACGCGACTTACTGTGATCAAAGCAGAGGTACCAGTAAAATTGTCCATATATTCCTTTCTGAGTCGCTTCAGGCGTGGGTTCCCTGCTGAACGACACAGATGCTTCCTGTGCAGTCTCATCGCCTTATCGTTCTCGTTGACACTGCGTGTGTACAATACAACATTTTAAACAGAAGCAGAAGACGATGACGACGACGACGAAGAAGAAGAAGAAGATGATGATGATGATGATGATGATGATGATGATGATGATGATGATGATGATGATGATGATGATGATGATGATGATGAGGAGGAGGAGGAGGAGGAGGAGGACGAGGAGGAGGAGGAAGAGAAACAGCAACAACGAAATCCTCCATCATTACCACCACCACAGCAACATGAAGAAGAACAACAACTACTATTACCACGGAATGCATGCTTTTTTTTTGTAATTGCCCGTAAGTCATTATTAAATTATTTTGTAGAACATTGGACTTTATCACCCAATGCTACCGCTTGAGACAGTTTGCTTCAGGGTCGGTCAAAGATGAAATGCCCACTAAGCTACGCTACCAGTTAAGGTATAGCTTACCCGTTGGCGTGACATAGACCCTAATTTGAGTGTCACAGACTGGCTTGACTTGACTGATTGAACGACTAAGGCCATCTCTGTTCGTCGTTCGTAAAATGTTTACGTTAACTTGAGCTGCTGCGAGATTGACAGGGCTGCTATTTTAAAGGTAATGGTACTCAGGTACTTAGAGTGCTGACTAGACTTTTCAGACACACAGCTACAGAATGAATGAACACTATTTTATTTTGATCTCAAAGCATCAGTCTTATAGAGACAATAAAAGGTTACATGTAAATATTCTATATATGCACAAAAACATACATTCCATGAAAAGGGCAACATTACTCTTAAGCGCTCGCGTACACTTCCGTCCCTCACCCAACTCTTCCCCATCCCCCAATCATACACACACACACACACACACACACACACACAAGCAAACAAACAAATATAAAATGAAATTGGTAAAACTAAGCGTGCAATTTTTAAAAAAAAAACACTGTAAACCACCATCATATTTAGAGAATATTAGTTCTAACATGCAAACAGACAGCATATCGTAATTAAGATCTATATAAGCATTAATATTGAAGTTGAAAAAAACACAAAACAAGCAGACTGAAACAGCACTTATTCCTAATCGATGTACAAATATATACTACAACCTTAAGATCTACATGATTGAATTTACAATTCTTGGGAAAGAACTACTGAATGATGTAGGTGGGGGGAGTGACGGCTAGAGAATGCGACAATAGTACCTTAAAGGTTGTATCTAACGTGAATGCGACACGGTCCGAGAACCTTTAGATCATATAGCCCACCGGACTTTCGTGTATTTCTGTTAGAAATGTTTCTATCAGCCCCCAATCGCCTGATTCAAATGAGAGCAGTGCAGGCTCCAGCACTCTACCAGTCGCCTCCGGCACCAAAAGTTTACCTGGGGGCGTAGCACCCAAACAAGTGTCTGGTCTAGGGCAGTATTACAGATTAAATACAGCTATAGATCTCTGACATTCAGTAAAGCGCGGAGCCAAGGTGAAGGTCGAGTCTAGTGGAGACTGGCCTATTGGACCTTACGTTTAATCACCTGAATAAATTTTATTGATACATTTTACTGCAAGATCTCAGAAGCCGTCCTCAATTTTACCTTAGACGTGTCATCGTGAACTGTCTAACCCACTGGCTCACGTTAAGTTAAAGATAAAGGTAATTTGCAGGAAGGCATCAAAGTCCTGTGAAGCTCAACAAGGATAATATATGGATGAAGTCGTAATCTGCTCCTGCCCTGTTAGACGAATTTTTTCCCTGGCAGCTCTTTATACATATAATCGAGTTCACGTAATTATTCTAAATTGGAAAGGCGCCGCATTTAGCGTCAAAGTTGAAACTCCGGTCAGACCTTTTCTTCGGTTCTGTCTGTCTGTCTGTCTGTCTCCCTCCCTCCCTATCTCTCTCTCTCTTTCTCTCTCTCTCTCTCTCTTTCTCTCTCTCTCTCTCTCTCTCTCTCTCTCTCTCTTCAAATGTTTCATTGTACTTGAATTTAATCGAATTTAAATTGTATTTATATTTTTAAATTTATTTAATTCTTCTTATATAGCGCTTTTCAAGAGCTTCTCAAGGCGCTGGCAGATACAGGATCTAACTCAATCCGCCCGAGACGCCAACTTGCAACCTTATGGCGCATAGTCTGACGCCCAGACGACTGCGCACAATCCTGGGCGACCGGGAATAGGAAGAAGGGACCTAGTGGGTGTTGGGTGTTATTGTGTTGCCGGCACTCACCCGTCTAGGACATAAGCGTCAGGATCTTTAAAGTCCATGCGATGGAATGCGTGCTTGCACAAACTAGGCCTTGGTTTATACTCTCATCCGAAGGAGTGGAAGCGCAGTGTCTCATGGTAATTTTTTCCATTTTTATTTTATTTATTTATTTATTTATTTAGTAGTAGTAGTAGTAGTAGTAGTAGTAGTAGTAGTAGTAGTAGTAGTAGTAGTAGTAGTAGTAGTAGTAGTAGTAGTAGTAGTTTTATTATTTTACTCCAGGCCGTCAACGGGATTTGCACCACTGCCTGTACAGGATGCAATGTTATGGCCTAACATTTAATTAAGCTCACTTTGCATACACCACTACGCCAACTGCGCTCCCAAATTCAACTGTTGTAGATCCAGGACTGGGCAGGGTGAGATCGGGACTGGGATAATATCAGGTAGGTGAATGCAACCGTCATCTGTAACCAAAATGAGGGTTGGTGGATGGGTGGGAAAGGGGAAAGAAGGTGGAGGGGGTCCTGTGTTTGTTTTGTTATCATGCCTTTAGCCTATCTACAACTTTTATACACCATTCATTCACATATATATCTGCTTTTATTCAATAATTCCAGACTATTGTCTGATCATTTACTATGGGTATGTTAGATCAAAATCATCCTCCCACATAAATATACAAAGACAATTGGGCCTGAGGTAGTTTGTTTATAGGAAGAAAACTGCATCCATGCAACCATTTGAAACAACACTGTAATGCAACAATGCAAACTAATGCTGTCTCAAGGGATGACCCTAAAACAATCAAAATAATCAAGTTTTATTTTAATTTTTAAAATTACATTTTCATAATTCTCTTCATAGGGAACATAGTGACGGTCCTACAACTGACCGACCGACAGACCAACATTTGATTCGTTCTGATTCCCTTTGAGTAACATATACATAGGCTACTTCTAGTTCATAGACGTTGGAAACTTTTAAATCCTAAATCACATGGCATATTATATACGGCATAATTATTTATACACAATAAAATAATATATACTGTCTTTTATATTCAGTTCAATTCAATTGAACTCAATTTAATTTTATACAATTCAGAATAATTTATGCACAATAAAATATTGTATAATTATTGTGTTTTTT
Organism: Oncomelania hupensis; assembly: GCA_036898135.1. Classification (NCBI taxonomy): domain Eukaryota; kingdom Metazoa; phylum Mollusca; class Gastropoda; order Littorinimorpha; family Pomatiopsidae; genus Oncomelania; species Oncomelania hupensis. Next base: position 35,151,415 of record CM072517.1, on the reverse strand, counting down.
ACTTACACGTTCATGTAATGGGAGTACAGGTCGATGGGAGGTCCGGTGGCCACACCAGAGGATGACCATCTCCGAGATAGAAGGAGACTGGAGCGCATGTCCACCCGTGAGGGTTTGGGGGTGGCAGGGACGCGGGGTGAGGCCGCATCTCTGGTCCCCATTGTCACAGGCTGGGCCGATTTTAAAAAAAAAAGTTATTAGAAAAGTGTTAGTTCATTATTGAATATATTGTAAGATTAGTAGTAGTAGTAGTAGTAGTAGTAGTAGTAGTAGTATAGTAGTAGTAGTGGTAGTAGTAGTAGTAGTAGTAGTAGTAGTAGTAGTAGTAGTAGTAGTTGTTGTTGTTGTTGTTGTTGTTGTTGTAGCGGCTACAGAAGAAGTTTGTGCTTCGGGCCGCTTCAGGTAGATCCAGTATATTCCAGCGCCTTGAGCAGCTCTTGAACTAGTAATGAGAATAAAAAAGAAAGTAGTAATGAAAGAAAACAAGATGGCAAGCCATTGAAATGTATTTCCAGACACTCACATACATAGCCAATAAAATAAGCATTTTCAACAGTGTTAATCCCCTTGCCGGCGTTGTGACTTAAAGAATTAGCAAAGAATATCTACAGAATGATAGGCAATGATCTGAACTATTTGCAAGCAACAATTTTTCAAAATCGGATCAGTCAAAATGACTCTCGTGACCTTGATCCTTGCGGTAGAGCAAATATAATAACGCGGGAGGCAGGTTTCTAACCTACAGTAGGTCATGTTTTTTGCGGAGTTTGGCAAATATCTGTTCATTGGTTCATGAGATCTGACTTCCCATGGACCGACAAACAGACCGAGGGACCGACCCACCAACTGACAGACGTTTGGCTCGTTTTGGTTCAGGACTGGTTCAAGGTATTTCCAGAGAAGTCTGAAAATGCATCTAGAAAGACATAAAGAAGAAGAAGAAGAAGAAGAAGAAGAAGAAGAAGAAGAAGAAGAAGAAGAAGAACAACAACAACAACAACAACAACAACAACAACAACAACAACAACAACAACAACAACAACAGCAGCAGCAGCAGCAGCAGCAGCATAAAGAGAAGGGAGTTATGTTATTTCTGTTAGGTAACGAATCGCAAAGTCTACCTGTCAAAGATTGGGGTGTGGCTGTGTGTTGTTTTTTCAACGAAGAGATTGTATTAATTTTATTAGTATTTTCTGGCGCAACGGTAATTGCACTTTAGCCTTATTATTGACATATTTTTTTAATGCATTTAAATCCTCCAACGATTGCAGAGTATCCGTGTCGTGGAATATCTATGGTCACGCCCAAATTAATTATTTACCAGCTCCCGGCAATGATATATGTTAAACAACTTTCAGTTCTGAAAATGGGCCGTTAGCATTTTATATCCAATTACAATGCTGATTGAAAACAGAAAATGTGCGCAACCATGGCGTCAATCTAAAAAAATTCTATCTTCTTTTTTTTCTGTCCTCGTTTTTAAAAAAATAAAATAGCTGTTGTTTGCTTAGGCCATTTTGAAAGTTTTAATGTTTTGCGGTAGTTCAAAAAAAAAAAAGTGTCACCATTCCCAACCATACTACCATCACCACATTAACCATTGAATAAAATCTAGCGTTTTGCTCATTTACTAAGGATTTAAAAGGCAATGGTTTTCACACACGCTGCTTGCTATATTTGAAGAAAAGTCTAATCTAATATACAGTAAGCTTTGCCAGCACACAACCACAAATACCCGAGTTCCAATCCCATGATGGGGAACATTAAAAAGTGTTCATTTTCATTGTCCTTCTTAGCAGTGTGATTGCTCTGATGGTTCAGCGTTGATTTAGATCCCTACCCCCACGTACCTAGGATGGTGATGTCTGCCGTACCGCCAATAGTGGGTGTAGACGTTAAACTTCAACGTTCACACATTAATGTTATTGAATGACTATAATCAATCATCTCTGAAATTATTATGATTGAATAGTCTACATAACTGGTCATGGCGTTACATACAGATAGCAATCGTTTGGAGAAAAATACAAAATATTTTTGACTATTCCACTCACACACCTGTATGTTAAGTATTTGTAGAGTGCAATGATAGTGTTATTGCAAGGCGGTATACACAACGTTATTTACAAAGTAATACCATTTTAAACTCAGGCTCCAGAAGAATAATACAAATTGCAAAGTAAACCTGAATGTTCTTAATTAGGCTCCAGTATAAAGCGGGAGATCGGACGATAATGTCACTCCTACAAGTACTTAACGCTCTCGGTGCTAGGTATATGCCCCTCTCGCCATAAAATTCCCTTTTCCTGCCAGCGCTCTTTTTTCAACAAAAGAGTAGCAATGGTCGTCTGTAAAGCAGACGTGAAAGATTTTCAGTGGGAATCTCTCTTTGCACGGAGCATAAAAATCATGTTACAAATAACAATAAAGTCTTTTGCTGGTGGGACGAGACGCGAGGCCAGGAAATAAAAAGTGACAGTTGACTTTTATTGTGTGGGCGACATTTTGAGATCAATGTGAGTGTCAAAAGTTTTCAATTTCATGATTTCAATCGCTCGATCATCTGCCATACTGATTTGTGAAAGTCTCTATGTATACAGTTGTCGCTATGGATGCGCCTGTTTACAAAACAACTATTCCTGTGCACTACGTAAAAAAATAATAGATTTAATGGCAATTTGAGTATTCATTTATTTGTAAAGAAATAAATGAATGAATAAATAACCGTGTAACATACTTTTTAGGTTTACAAAACTGCGAAAGTCAGTATTTTTTTCCTCCGACTGCCAGCCCAAAACGTCTTCCCTTGTTTCCCGTTGCTTCTTGTTGGTATTTCCAAAACATTTTTTTCTTTGAAATAGTCGGGGATCAGAACGAGCCAAATATCGGTCTGTCGGCCGTTGGGACTGTCGGTCGGTCGGTCGGTCATATCTTTTTTTAAATAAAAGCAACTGAACGGACTGGCCAACCTTTATAGAAACTTTACCTGGGTTAGTGGTCAAAAGTTGAAGTCGCAGGGAACAATTCTTTGCTAAAAACACGTGTTGCTCTACATTTAAAAAAAAGGCGAAACCGATTTTAATTATGTCTGATACTCGTATACTCATGTCCAGTTTCTTTGTCGGTCATTCAGTGGATCGGTCGGTCTATTGCTTCGAATTTTGATATTTATCATTATACATGTTTGTTTTTTGCATTATCTCAAGAATAACTGAACCGATTTTTTATTATTTTCCTTACCCATATACTTAACCACCACTCAGTCTTTTGTGTCATTCACCGTTGCTCTTGCTCAAAGATCAAGGTCACTGAGGTCAATAATTTTAAAAAGGCGTATTACGCTTTAACTCAAAATTGGTTGATCCGATTTAGTTGGTTTTTTTTAATCTTGCATGCAGATGTTCCATCATTTTTTGCTTTCATCTTCCCGCTTTAAGATAAAACCGAGTCACCACATCGTCACCAAATGTAACACTTTCAAAAATGCTGATTTTGAGCTTTTGTGCGAGTGCCTGGTAATACTTTTGAATTGCTTCCATTTTTTAATGGTAGCTTGTTGTCGTTGTGTCTGGAGGTGGTGGTGCTCTTCCCGTACACCTTCTCCTTCCCCTCCTTCTTTTATTTCTTATTAACTTGCTATATATACTAAGTAAAAGTAGCGGAACAATAGAGGGGTCGAATCGAGGTGTTGCTTCTCGATTCAAAATGCATTAAATCTCCCCTTTTGTGTTGACAGAGCTTAATATCAATGAATAGAAATGAAATGGCTGAGACTGAGTGCTTGTGTATGCAGCAGTAGGTCTGACATGTATACACATTGGAAAATATGTCTTCATCGTTTATGTATTGACAGTGATCTATTCTAACAGTTTGATCTCGACAGTTGATCAGGACATATGTTTAATCCCACAATATTACTACAAAAGTAAGCTTATAAATTACCCCAAGTGTAATTATTAATATTATTGTTGTTGTTGTTGTTATTGTTGTTGTTGTTGTTGTTCTTCTTCTTCTTCTTCTTCTTCTTCTTCTTCTTATTATTATTATTATTATTATTATTATTATTATTATTATTATTATTATTATTATTATTATTATTGTTTTTGCTGTTATTATTATTATTATTATTATTATTATTATTATTATTATTATTATTATTATTATTATTATTATTGTTGTTGTTGTTGTTGTTGTTAATGTATTAATTAATTTATTTATGAAGTGATTTAGTTATTTTATTTCTATGAGTCCCAAAAAATGATTAAGTTAGCGATTATTTAACGACTTTTTGTTATTTTAAGGATATTTAAAAAACTACAATATAATAAATAATAAATTATAAAATTAAACAAATAAATCAAGTAGCTTAATTAGTTAATTCCTCGTCATCATCATCATAATAATAATAATAATAATAATAATAATAATAATAATAATAATAATAATAAATAAATAAATAAATTAATAAATTAATAAATTAATAAATTAAATAATAATAATAATAATAATAATAATAATAATAATAATAATAATAATAATAATAATAATAATAATAATAATAATAATAATAATAATAATAATAAAAGAACGAAGCAGAAGAAGAAGAAGAAGAAGAAGAAGAAGAAGAAGGGATGTCACATAATTAGCGCCTTTCCCATTATAATGGAAAGTTATTTTAACAAGAAAATTGCGTGTGAAAAAAATCAAACATAACTAAACAATTGAAGGAGTCAAATATGAAGATTAACAGCAAGGAAGAGGGTGCATAAGAGGAAAGAAACAAAGCAAAGAAGACGAACAAAAATGAAAAAAAGAACAAAATGGAAAAAGTATACCGCGGTATTCTTAAAAAGCATTCGACGTCCTGGTATCTTTCTTTGGTAATTGTTTTTTTTTCTTTGTTTCTTTCTTTCCTAATGTATTTATTTATTTATTAATTAATGTATTTATTTATTTAATTTTTTTTTAAAATGTGTGCATCTGTTCAATCCCTGAAAATGCTGTAGTTATTTATGTCTTTGTGCGTTTCTTTCTTTCACGGGTTCATTTTTTGCTTCTGTTACTGATTTCTTTATTTTAAAATTTTATCTTTTTTTCTGCCTTTCTCTCTTTTGTTCTCTCTCTCTCTCTCTCTCTCTCTCTCTCTCTCTCTCTCTCTCTCTCTCTCTCTCTCTTTCTTTCTTTCTTTCTTTCGTTCTGTTTTTCTGTCTCTCTTTCTTTCGTTCTGTTTTTCTGTCTCTTTCTTTCGTTCTGTTTTTCTGTCTCTCTTTCTTTCGTTCTGTTTTTCTGTCTTTATTTCTTTTTCTTCCCTTCCTTGTTTCTTTCTTCTTTTTCGTTGTTGTTTGTTCTTTAATCCTTGGTTACTTTCTTGCTATTGTTAAATTTTATCTTTTTTTCCTTCCTTATTTTTTTTTTCTTCTTTCATTTCTTCATTCTTCCGGTTTTCCTGACTTTTATCTTTGTTCTGTATTATATTATTAAAGGGAATGTATTCGTTGAATCAATTTTGGAGGTTGTGTTATGTGTATGTAATTATTAGGATCTGAATTTTATATGTGCATTGTTGTTGTTCTGCAACGTCGGTAACGCTTTGTTTTTTTAAGCCCAAATTTCACATCCTTTTATTATAGAAAAGGTTGGCGCTAACGTTTCAGAACATCGGGTAATCTTTTGACGGGAAATCTTTATTTGGGAATACTGAATTTGTTCGTACCATTCACATGCTTTATTTACTGCACTCAATTTACCTTGTAATGCATGAGGACACATACAGATCTGTATAATTATCTGTATCTGTTTCTGTAAAACAAAAACATTTTTAAAAAAAACACTGAACCCACACAAACAAACAAACATACAAACGACATTCGAAATTGTTATTCACCAACAACATTTAAATTAAGTAGTAACTCACGACACCTAGATAGAAAACAAAGCCTAACTTAGAACTATGTACACATTGTTCGAAAAAGAGTCCCAAGATACAAAAGATATATATATATTTTTTTTTTAAAAACTGGTATCGTTTAACGCGTCTTCGACTTACCTTTTAGCCGTAGATCTTTTTTGGCCGTCTTGTTCGCGGTATTCACTTTCACTGTCTCGAGGTTACTGCTAGTTCTACGACCTAGCTGCAGTGGTGAATGGCACAAATTGCAAAAAAGTATCGAACAGAGACGGTTAAAACGCAATTCTTAAGGCGTTTACTCACCTATTCATATGGCAGGCACGCACCCGCTGAACTGTTTTTAAAGAGAAAAAGTAGGGAGAAACTGAAAAATAAACGATCATTGCAGACTATGAGAAAACTATGAAACAATTATTACAGTGTGAAGATATCTATAGTAACTGTCACAGGCTCTTTACTGTCTTGGTGGGTGTGTAGGTGGAGGGTCGGGTCGAGGGGAGGGGGAGTGAGAGGGTAGGGTCGTGAGGATAAGGAGTGTGTATGTGTGTTTTTGCGTGTATTTGTGTGTGTGTGTGTGTGTGAGAGAGAGAGATCGGTTAATTTGTCACCCCAAAGACTAATTCATTTTCCCCTCTCTCCACGCACTAACACAAAAAAAAAACTCAAAACAAGAATCATAAAAAAGGCCACAGTATTCCTGGTGGGGATGGTGACGGGGGGGGGGGGGGGGGGTTGTGATGAGGGTAGAGGTGAGGTGGAATGACGAAGAAAGGGAAGAGAAATAAAAATCAGACATTTCTAATTCCCTCACGACCCTTCATACAGCAGGAAAAAATCCTCGGTTCTGAGGTCACCTTTTTTTTTTTTTTTTTTTGTCTGAAGTATAATACGTTCTTGTAACACGCAGAAATAATCTTATATTAATTTATCTGCTATACGTCTTCATTTTTTGTAAATGCTGCAAGTTTTGTTGTTGTTATTGTTGTTTTTGTTGTTGGTGGTGGTGTTGCTGTTATTGCTCTTCTTCTTCTTCTTCTTCTTCTTCTTCTTCTTCTTCTTATTATTATTATTATTATTATTATTATTATTATTATTATTATTATTATTATATAGTTGGTGTTGTTGTTACTAGTAGTAGTAGTAGTAGTAGTAGTAGTAGTAGTAGTAGTAGTGTTTGGGTTATTGTTGTTATTTTATTTCTTATTTTGGTAATTCGCTGGCACACCTACAATCCATATACCAATCTGTTGTGGGCAATATAAAAGTTGCAATTTTTTACTTTTCGTCTTAGCAGCTTGATTGCTTTGATTTGGGGTGTCGAATAGCGCAGTGGTTGGAGCACTCGCTCCTGTGTCGCAAGTTAAGCACCGTCCAGTGCGGTTAGCACTTGGATGGGTGAACGCAAAACGTGAAGCGACAAATAACAACGCCCCCAGTTGACTCAACTGTGACTGAGTACCTACTCTCTTAAGGGTGGGGAAGGTAACGCAGCGAGGGAGAGAGATGGGCATCACCCTCATTACGCTGGCCCAAGATAAGTGTGATCTCCAACATCACGCTCCCCTACGGCCACAAGGCTATGGGACTACCGTTACCTTTACTTTTAGCTTGATTGCACTGATGGTTCAATATTGATTTAGGTCCCTTATCAGCTTGAGTGCACTGATGGTTCAATATTGATATAGGTCCCTGAGCAGCTTGATTGCACGGATGGTTCAATATTGATATAGGTCCCTTAGCAGCTTGATTGCACGGATGGTTCAATATTGATATAGGTCCCTTAGCAGCTTGATTGCACGGATGGTTCAATATTGATATAGGTCCCTTAGCAGCTTGATTGCACGGATGGTTCAATATTGATATAGGTCCCTTAGCAGCTTGCTTGCACGGATGGTTCAATATTGATATAGGTCCCTTAGCAGCTTGCTTGCACGGATGGTTCAATATTGATATAGGTCCCTTAGCAGCTTGCTTGCACGGATGGTTCAATATTGATATAGGTCCCTTAGCAGCTTGATTGCACTGATGGTTCAATATTGATATAGGTCCCTTAGCAGCTTGATTGCACTGATGGTTCAATATTGATATAGGTCCCTGAGCAGCTTGATTGCACTGATGGTTCAATATTGATATAGGTCCCTTAGCAGCTTGATTGCACAGATGGTTCAATATTGATATAGGTCCCTTAGCAGCTTGATTGCACTGATGGTTCAATATTGATATAGGTCCCTTAGCAGCTTGATTGCACTGATGGTTCAATATTGATATAGGTCCCTTAGCAGCTTGATTGCACTGATGGTTCAATATTGATATAGGTCCCTACCCTCTCTTCCCTGGGAGGATTATCCCTGTCTGCCTTATCGATAATAGTAGTTCATTGTTCATTCACTCAGTATCCTGTTTTTCTTTTTTTCTTTCTGTTTGTCTGTCTTTCTTTCTGTCTCTCTGTCTTCCTTTCTGTTTTTTTTTTTTTCAAATCGAATATTTCTCTGTTTGGTGTTCCTAGAGCGCTGTCGCTCAGCACTTCGTGTACGGTGAGCTCCATATTAGAGAGACCGGTGTGCGATTTGATAGAAAACGAGACAGACAGACAGATAGACAGAGAAGGTGGGTGTGTCATGTGTGGGACGCGCACTGCAGTAAGGTTGGAGGAGAGGGTGGTTACAGAACAGAAAATGTGACCAATCAGCCTAAAGTTCAGTAGTTCGTTGATTGTCGTCACATCTGAATGTAACTGCTGACAGATCAATAATATGTGACAGGGATAGATTTTTTTTCTTCTTCTAACTAATATTCTGTATTAAGTTACTACTTCAATGTACTGAGCGAATAATAATTTAAACAGTTTTAGTGTATGTGTGTGTGTGCGTGATTACGTGTGTTGTGTGTGCGTGCGTGAGTACGTGTGTGTGAGTGTGCGCGTGCGTGTGTGTGGCTGTGCGTACCTGTTTGTGTTTGTTGGGTGTTGGGTGTTGGTCTGTGCGTTTGCGTGCTTGTGTGTACTTTTCTGGGGTTGGGTGAGGTGGCTGCTGTCTCTCGCTCGATATGTGTGTGGTTATGTCTAACCCTAAAGGTTTGTGGGTGTGGGTGTTGCGGTAGGTGTCGTGCTGTGTTGTGTGTGGGGGGGAGATGGGAGTGTGTGGGGGGTGGCGTTTTTTTGTGTATGGTGGGAGTGTGTTGTGTGGAGTTTTAGGTAAATCTGATGTCACGTTGTTAACACATGTACACGTATAAAGCTTTATGCATTAGCAAGAAAAAAAATGCTGTTACCGACAGTTGACTTGGAAAATATATTAAGTTTTGAATAAAAGGAGTCCAACAATTTAATATGTATTTGCTTTCAAGAACATGTATTCCATTTTAAATAACAAAAGCCTAGCATTAAATATCCATTTTGCTTGTGCTACTAAAAGAGTCTCTTGCTTTAGTATTTATAACGTGTAGCTTATTCCTGTACTTTTCAATCGCTCCATCGCTACAGTGTATTACAAACAGAGCTATTCACAGAGCGGACAGATAGGTGTAAACGAACGGACAATGAGCAGCGATGATCAATTACTTCAACGGGGGACGCGTGGATTTCCCTCAACCTACAAACAGGCGAGCGTCCCATGTACAGGTATCACAGTTACCTTGTTAGCATTTAAGAAATTGTCATTGAATTTCCTTGCATTGGCTGTTCAGTTCACTTGAATGTTCTTGTAAGCAATGCCGTCACAGTGAGCTACGTTAGTGCGAGAAGGAAGATTCATTATATGCGGATGAAGGGATTATTTATGCATTTATTCTATTATTCGTAAATGTTTTTTTATTTATTTATTTGCCTGTCTATTTGTTTGTGGGATTGTGTATGTATGTATGTGTGTATGTATGTGTGTATGTATGTATGTATGTACCTATGTATGTATGTATGTATGAATGCATGTATGTACGTATGTACGTATGTATGTATGTATGAATGTATGTATTTATGTACGTATGTATGTATGAATGTATGTACGTATGTATGTATGTGTGTATGTATGTATGTATTTGACTGCTTGATTTTACGCCATGCAAGAATACACACAAAAAGAGAGAGAGAGGCAGGCAGACAGACATAGATACAGACAGACATAGATACAGACAGACAGACATAGATACAGACAGACAGAGTACACTACTTAAAGGACGCGAAATTGTTCTTTTCACATGATTGGTTTTATTTCAGTTCTTGGACCGATTCTCTTCGTGTTGTACACAAAGCCTTTGCTCGAACTGATTCAAAAACACGATGTAACTGTTGAAGCTTTTGCTGACGATACTCAGCTTTTAAAATCAAGTCTTCCGGTACAAATCGATACCAATGTCCAGACTGTACAGAATTGCATTTCTAATGTCCGATCCTGGATGAAACAAAACAAGTTAAAGCTCAATGATGATAAAACAGAGGTTCTCCTGTTCAAAAAGACCAGAACTGCCTTAGCTTGCACCTTGCCTACCTCTGTAAGTGTAGGAGAGCATGAAATCTCTTTCTCTCAGTCGGCTAGAAATCTAGGCTTTTTTATGTCGAGTGACATGACGCTTGATTTCCATATTGCACAAGTTTGTAAATCAGCATATGCTGCCTTGCGTCAGATCAGCTCCATTCGCTGCTACTTAACCCTTCAAGCAACCATCACCTTAGTCTGTGCTTTAGTCTTGTCTAGGCTAGACTATTGTAATGCCCTACTGGCTTCCTGCCCGAGTCATCTCATAGACAAACTTCAAAAAGTCCAGAATTGTGCTGCTAGGCTAGTCTTTAGGGCAAAAAAGCGCGATCACATCACTTCACTACTCCGTAAGCTTCATTGGCTACCCATAGAGGCCCGCATTAAATACAAACTGTCCGTACTGTGCCACAATTTCTTCTCTGGAACCTGCCCTTCATATCTGTCAGATCTGCTGTCAGTCTATGTCCCTTCTCGCACTCTTCGCTCTTCTTCTGACTCTCGCACACTCTGCACTCAAAAAACCAACACCAAAATGTACGGAGAACGGGCATTCACCTATTGTGCACCCAGACAATGGAACACTCTTCCAGCCAACATCAGACACAAGCAGACCACTCCCTCATTCAAGAAAGCTCTAAAATCTCACCTCTTCAAACTCTACTATCCTGACTAAATCCGCAGCTCATATTTGTTCTGCTTTTGGCTATGCTTGTGGATTTGCTGTGATTGTGATGACTTGTTTGCAGAAAGTTAACTTTATGTATTTTGTTTGATTTTGTGTGTTTGGTTTTATTTTATTTTAATTTTTTCTCATTGTATAATTTCTAATGCAATATTGTAAGTTGTTTCATGTTTGTTTCTTTCCTTTCATGTAAAGCGCTATGCGCTTGTCTATAAAAAGACAAGTAATAGCGCTATATAAATGTACATTATTATTATTATTATTATTATTTTTTCGACAACTTCCTTTGAACACCAACTTAATGTGCACAATTGTTGTTCAATATTTAAAACATCTGTTTACTGTTTAAACGTAATATATGTTGTAGTTCAATGCATAGATGGAAAACACATTTGCTAATTATTTTGCAACATTGACAAAAATTCGAGAAATATTATGCGCAAAATGACCAACATTCGCAAATGACGAACATGCACCAAAAAAAGCAAAACAAAATATTAAGCAAAATATAACACATATTCGAAATAAATATCGCCAAAAGGACAAATGTTTACAAACATACAGTAATGTGCACAAAATGACACAAACTTGCAAAATATTATACACAAATGGACAAAAGTTAACAAAATATTGTGCGCAAAATGACAAACATATTGCAAAATTACAATAGTAAAAAAAATCCATAAGATTTTTGAATTAATAAATTTTGGGTTTGATCCAAAGCTTTGTTTTTAAAGTAAAACTATCGACACTAAAATTAGTATACACAATCACAAAATAATGTTAACCATTGTTCATGATAAAACAATGAACTTAAAATGTGGATTGTAAAACAATAACGAACCCATTGTTACTATCAGTGTCACGTCACCCGAGCGGGTTCCGCGACGTCAGCACATACAACGAGTGGAAAGGATAAAACTCAACAAAAAAACTAACACAAAATGGCAGAATAACAATCACACTCTTTTATTCAACAATCAAACACACATACACAGGACAATGGGGTACTAAACCACCCTCCACCCCTATGAAATCCCCCAACCCAATATTTACTAACAATTACCTCCCTTGTTTAACTGAAAAAACGGAACTAAACATCAACAGATTTCCCACAACAATGTACAGCAAATAGCAATAAACAATCAAATTCAAATCAATACAATTTTCAGCTGAATAACTAAAGCTGCAAATCTTATAAATTCAAACTATCATCCAAGCTAGCTTACAGTTCAGAAGCACTGTTTATAAACTGTCAGATATTCAGAGCTCAGTAGGAGCTAACGCAGTTATTCACACAACATGATGAAATGATTTACATTAAATAAATGAGGTATGTTTTTAGGTGCGTGTCGTGCAAATCTGTGTGTGCTTGGGTGTGGTGCGTGTAGTTCCTGTGGCAAATGGAGACTCCAATGGCGGCGCCCACAATCCCGAAGAAAGACGTGGCGGTGGTGGCGAAAAGACCCGTCAACGTCCACACTTCACGGCTGCAAAGGCAGAGGTTCCAGAGCGGATGCACACACGGCCCAAGGTACAGCAACGGCGCGTCAAAGCGTAGAATTATACAGAAGTAGTGCATGCATCATCATGAGCATCAGCAAAACATCGAACAGCAAAACAGCCCAATCCTGTAGACAAATATGGAGTCTTAACAGTTCGTCTACAAAACTCAAATACTACATAACATAATACGCCTTCCGCCGTCCGCCATCTTGACCTGGTTATACATAATAATAATAATAATGATAATAATACAGGATGTTATACATACATCTCAATAATATAATGCAACTCTTGATACTAATAATCCATACCTCTTCCATAAGCGCAGTTGTTTATATAAATATACATAATTACTACGATTACACTTCAGTCACACAGTCCCAATTCATTCCATCCTCATCTCCATCCTCATCATCCCTCTCAACTGTTGTAATACATTATGATTATTTTCCTTCATCCATATTATCTCTATCATACTATGACATAAACATGCTCCCCTCATACCCATCACCTTCTTCACCCCTCACCAGCACAGTACAATTATCTCCCTTCCTTCACATACATCACCCCTCTCTCTCTCTCCAACATGCATTCTTCATCGTCACCTTTGACCCACTTTAGCAACAACAGCAACAACATTTTCCGTTTATGTAATAACAAGAAAATCATAGGAAAGTCATACAAAATCAATAAATTACTATTTATCAAATACACTCCTTTCCCCCTCATTCACCATCATTCATTCGCGTACGCAGTCTCGAAGTGCACGCCACTGAGGAAATGAATTACAGGGTTTTGACTCACCTTTTAAGTCTCGGCTTGTGATACACCCAGACGTACACTGTACAACACAACACTATACAATACACACACACTGGTTAGTCTGAGTTAATTCGTTATTTGGCTAATTGCTAGCGATGCATCAGGACATCTCAATTCTGATAAAGAAATTGAGCCTTGGCAGGTGCCCAATTGAGGACTACACAACCTTAGGAAAGAACCCTACATTTATTTCCAATAAATGGTGATTACGTTCCTCCTACCACAGACTTTTAGACATTCTTACCCCGACGAGGGCATAAGACCTTGGGTGGTTCAAAACACAACCCTTGCAAAAGAAACTAATTCTCATCTGACACACAGTCACAAGTTACTTCTGCCTAAAAGCTGGCCTCTCGCAAAAAGCTCCACAATGACTCTGCCCTACTAAACACACGCCAGGCCACAGGTAAACGGTCGAGTCGAGTTCAGTACCCCCTTTCTAATTCAGCATATGCCTTTTTCCGCGTTATGCACGTGGATCCAGAGATACTAAATCTTTCATACGCAATAAGGAAAACTGCCGAGCTATCTATATACACTGTATAGTAGAGAGGTGCAACTTCGCACAAAATATAGCTCTCTCTAATATGTGCTGAAACTCGTGTCGTCACAATCAGCTTAAACTAATTAAATATAACCAAAACGCCACTGTATTTCCTTATAATCATGACACTGGAAATAAATAACAGATTGTTACGTTTAATACAGCGGACGACGATTAATTTAAGTTCGGTCATATTCAAATATTTGTAACGTATTTTGAATTCCTTTGGATCGATCTTGGCTATTATTTTCCTTATTAATTTTTTTTCATGTGATATAGAAATGTTCAATTAGGTAATAGAATTGAAAAAAAACAAAGCATGTTACTAAACCAAACACATACTGATACACAATGTTATACAATCAATCTATATATATAAATTGCTTAGCCGGAAGTCCTTCTTCGCCTCTACTATAAAGTTTGTCCGGTATGGACGCTGATCTGGGCAGGTGCTGGGCGCTACGGATCGACCTGCTGTGTGCTCAAAACTAGCGAAATCGTTATAGCCGACATTTCCTTACCGAACGTTTAACCGTTTCTGAGATAAATAAATAAACAAAATGTCCACAAACTGCAATAGCCTCATTCCGCGTGCTTCCATTAAAAATCAAATTGAGGTTTCAGCATGTTTTCCCATATAGACCAAAAAATTAATGGTCATTCTAGGAAGCCTTAGTAGCTTACTGGGTAACAGGGCGACTCAAGTTCAAATCTCATGCGGGACATTTTTTTTTAACACTACAATATGGATATTTTTCTTTTTAATTTAGGCTTTTTACCTTTAATTTATTATTATTATTATTATTATTATTATTATTATTATTATTATTATTATTATTATTATTATTATTATTATTATTATTTATAAACTAATAATAATAATAATAAATTATTATTATTATTATTATTATTATTATTATTATTATTATTATTATATCAATTTTTTTTCAAAACCTTGGTGTTTTTTATGATTTCTATTTGTATTATTCTATAATTATTCAACATTATTATTATTATTATTATTATTATTATTATTATTATTATTATTATTATTATTATTATTATTATTACCAAGGATCGGGATGGGGTGGTACGTGTAGGTAAAAGGGGGCTACGGGTAGGTTTAAAAGGGCATGGGTAGGCATAACGGGGATACGGGTATATATAAGGGGGTATGGTGATGGTCGATTCCTTTAAGCCAGACCAAATGGTCTGGTAAATATGTATGATGAGGGCTTTTTAGCCCAATTTTATTGTCCTTAACGCTCATGCAATAGGACGTTAAGCATCGTTTTTCGTTCGTTCGATTCCTTTCATCCATACCTGAAACGATCAACGGGGAAGTATCAAGGAGGGTACAGGTAGGTTACAAGGGGGGTACGGAAGGTATCAAGGGGGTATGGGGAGGTATCAAGTGGGTTCGGGGAGGTATCAAGGGGGTATGGTGAGGCATCATGGGGGGGACGGGGAGATATCAGGGGGGGTATGGGGAGGTATCAAGGGGGATATGGGAAGGTATCATCGTCCAAATGAAACTCGCAGACAACAGTTGTCGCTCTGTCTACATTTTAAACAGCCAAAACCACTAGTCAACAATAACTACCTGAGAGAGAGAGTGAGAGAGAGAGAGAGCACAAGCCAAAAACAAAGGAAGAAAAGAGTAGAACTAGAACGGTAGGATAGTATGTCGGTAGCTCATTATCAGCCATTACTGTTCATTAGGCCGGCAGAGGTACAATACCTTGGCCAGAAAGCAGGCGATCCCATGGAGTCTGAGCCAAGACTGTCATCAAAATCCTCATCTTGCCCTCACTGAGTCCATTTTATCACTAATTGTATGCTTTCTTCAACAACAACAACAACAACAACAACAACAACAACAACAACAACAACAACAACAACAACAACGATTCTTGTGCGAAAGTAGAAAGCATAGCCAATTCCAGGATAGCTTGTATACATGTTTCGAAAAACCGTCTCAGATTATGTTTTCTTTTAAAAATTAAAAGCATTTGTGCGAAAGTACAATGCGTGAATTAAAAGACACATTCCAGCACAGGTTGTATGTAGGCTTTCTTCCAGAAACCAGCACACTATTAAGTTTGTTAGAAAGTGAGAAGCACATGCAAGGAAAGTTTATTCCAGGACAGATTATTTTTCTACGGTGAAAACGATCAATGTACGGAGAGTGCACTTACCAGTACTGAAGGAAGTGAGAGTAGTTAGTCTACATAATACAAAACGCGGATCATCTGTCTACGTGAAAACCTAATCAAATCCCCAAATATCTTGTCTTCTTAAGCCATATCCTATCCTATCCTATCCCATAACTCGGAGGTCGTAGGGGCACCGGCACCACAGATGATCGTTTAACCAGCGTACTCCATCTTTCCCTGTCCTCAGCAACCCTGATGGTTTCGCTCAGTGTCAAACCAGTCCATTCTCGAATGTTGTCCTCCCACCTCTTTCTCGGTCTCCCTCTTCTTGTACCTCCTTGCACTGTGCAGGATGGTCTTTGCAAGACCTGATGATCTGGTGACGTGGACATACTATCGGAGTTTCCGTTTTTTCACCACGGTGAGCAGGTCATCGTGTTGTCCAATGGCTTGTGTGATAGTCTGTCGGAATTCGACGTTGGTGATGTGCTGGGTATAGGAAATACCCAAAAGTCTTCTGTAGGACCTCATCTCCATGCTTTGTATTATCCGTTGTAGATTTGCTGTGAGGGTCCATGTTTCGCAAGCATAATTATAGGAAGATGGAGATGACAAGGGAACGCAGCAGTCTTACCTCGGAATGTAGACTGATGGTCCTGTCTTTCCAAATTGGCTTCAACCTCGCCAGGGCAGCAGTTACTTGTGCGATCCTGGAGAGGACTTCCTGCCGGGACCCATTGTGTGATACAACGGCTCCTAAATATTTGAAGCTATGCACTGTGTTGAGGTATTAACCTTGGACTTTGATGTCCGTGTTGATGCCATTTGTGTTGTTGGTCATCACTTTGGTCTTCTCTGCACTTATTTCCATTCCATAGGCTCTGGAGATGGTGTCAAGCCTCTGTACAAGCTGTTCAAGTTCTTATTCCTCTCCAGCCAATCCATCAATGTCATCCGCAAAACGAAGGTTGGAGATTTATGTTCCCCCTATGCTGACTGTGCCTTCGTGATCAGCAAGGGCATCTGACATGATTGTGATGATATTCTGGGGAAGATACGTTTATCTTACTAGGGGGTAAGACTTATTGATAGATGGGCGATGCGCTACCACTATCGATCGTTCTTTTACCAGAAGTCCTAAAGTGGTGTGAGAGACAGATCACGGTACTTTGGTCACATAAAATTTATATTTGTTCTCGGGAATTTTAGTATCATTTGGCTCAACTTGAGAACCGGTGATGGCTAATCAAAAGACTAGATAATTATGTCTCAAGAGAAGAAAACTAATAACTACACAACAATACAAATAGAATGACACCAGTCGTATGTATGTAATTTCACTTTTTATATATTCAACACAAACTTTAACATTTCTGCATTAATCGGTAAATTAATAAGTAATATAGTTCCAAGTGCTGGGAAAATGTCTTAACAGGTTTCTCTCGTCATTTGCTACCTGCGGTTACGATTTTCACTCTTCGTGAGTTTCAAATGTTCTAGTTTCTCGAGGGTATGACTCAGTTCTTGGGGGGGACTTAGCTAAGGTAAGTCGGGTCGCCCTTGTAGCTGTGGGGTTTGGACGTGGTCAGGTAGAATCGTGGTAGTTCTCCTTGGTTCCACGGGAGCGACGGTCAGGCGTTCGTCTCCACAAACGTGATCCCAGGTCCGACCTGGAAAAGTCGGAGCTCTGGCTACAGTATTCTCGTTAGCTATAAGTGTGCGGTCCCCTCTGCAAAGTGTCTATAGCATCAGACACCTGCAGGGTTCCCATATGCACAATTCAATTCGAATCTTAAGGCTAAGGTACATCAAACCACATGCATACTGTCTCAGAAACAATAATCTGTTTCTGCAACTATATATATCAAGAACATATTATTTATACATGGCAATCAATATACAATAAACATACACATATCAAAACTATTAGTGTTATCTTACTTGTAGACTCTGGGACTCGTGAAATCGTCTTTTACGTCTCTAGCACCCTCTTGATGAGATGGAGATAGACGAACACTGCAGTTTGTTCCTTTGGTCGACCCTCACAGCTTAACAGTTCTTTTGCGACTGACTAGCTGAGATTTGGTCCCCAAAGGTATGCAAAAGTTCCCAATAGTCTTCTGACCAATCGTTTTTAGCTCTAGTTTTCGTTAATCCCGCATCTACAGGAATATGGTTCTAATTTGAATAGTTCCTCCCCTTCTCTCTTGTCACTGGACACGCATAATTACTTTTCAAGTGGTGTATCAGGGATAGAGTGAAGAACAGATGCCATAACGATAAGCGGTGCCTGCCCAATACGGGTGACATCATCTTGGTAACTTTTGGCTGGAGTGAGCTACTTAGTGTCTCATGGCGAAGACAACGCTATGGTTAGTTTTTGACTAAAGTATGCTATTTAGAATTCTTGGTCGCCAAGCCTGTTGATGGTATCGGTAGCTATTGGCGGTGTGACTGTTTCAAGGAAGTTAATTTGCCATGTGTGGGCTGCTTGTTGGCTAACTATTGTATTAACGTCCAGTTTCGTTCGATGGTATCTCTGTTTCGCTAAGCTAATTTCCTACATGTTTGTCGTCAATATTTATGTTGTTACATAGGCCCCCCAAAAAAACTATTCTTACACGTGGGTAAGAATTGGTACTGAAATGGTGGCGCAAATATGTACATGCATTATTTACATAGAGTACTGGGGAAGAGGTCACTGGGGTACAAAGCTGGGTGCATCCACCCGCAACTGTGAGGGGTTGGAAGCAAGGTTAGGTTTGTCTACAGTGGGCACGGGGTATCTGCTGAGGTAGTCAGCTCCATGGTTACTCTTCCCGGGTATGTATTCTACATGAAATGAGTAGGGCTGTAGCAAGAGTGACCAACGCATGAGTCTGGCGTTGAGTTTCTGCGATGACGCAAGGAAGGTTAAGGGTTGGTGGTCGCACTGCACCTTGAAATGAGCGCCATACAAATACATCTGGAATTTCTGGATGGCCCAGACCAATGCCAAACATTCTTTTTCTACTGTTGCGTAATTGTGTTCAGCTTTGTTTAATTTCCGGCTGGCATACGCGACTGGCAGGAGAAGTGTGGGGTCATTGGGGTCAGATTGTAGTAGGGTTGCTCCTAAACCTTGATTGCTCGCATCTGTGCGTAGCACGAATGGTTGGGTTGCATCGGGCAACTTCAGGATGGGTTGTGAGGTGAGTCTAGCTTTCAGGGTTTGGAACGCATTTTCGCACTCGGCATTCCATTCTACTTTCTCGGGCGCTTTCTTCTTGGTTAGATCAGACAATGGCGCGGCGATGGAATTGAAGTTTGCAACGAATTTCTGGTAGTAGCCACATAGGCCTAGAAACGATTGCACGTCCTTCTTGTTTATCGGGCGCGGTGCCTTGTTCATTTTCGCGATGTTCTTGTCTTCTGGAAGAAGACTGCCGTGTCTGAGTGTGTGACCGAGAAACTCTATCTCTTCGTATCCTAGCAGGCACTTTGTCGGTCGGGCTGTGAGTCCGGTTTCCCTAAGTCGCTGAAGAACGGTAGAGAGAAGTCTTAAATGGTCATCCCAGGTGTGGGTCGCGATTAAGATGTCATCCATAAAGTGATGGAGTTCTTCTTCTTGAATGGGCGCGAGAAGTTGTTTCATCATGCGTGAGAAAATGCTTGGTGCGTTGTTAAGTCCAAACGGTAAGACATTGAACTCATAGTGGCCATCAGCTGCACTGAAGGCTAGATACGGTCTTAGGTGCTCTGGCACCGGTATCTGATAGTACCCTTTGCTTAGGTCTATTCGCGAGAAGTATTTTGCGTTATGCAATTTCGCGAACAGTTGTGCTGTGTCTGGTAGCGGTTCAGCTTGGAATTCCGTCACGGCATTCAGTCTGCGGTAGTCAATGCATAAGCGATGCTCTCCGCTCGGTTTGCGTAAGAGGACTATTCCAGCGCTGTATGGGGAGGTTGAGGGGGAAATTATTCCTGCCTCTAATAGGGTTTCTATCTCCTGCTTGACAGCGGTTTGTTTGGCAAGAGGGATAGGGTACGGTTTTACTCGGACAGGGGTGGTGTCAGTCAAGGTCATTGTCACTTCAACTAACGGTGTCTGTCCAGGTATGTCCGTCAACACTGCTTGGTGTTGTGCAACTATCTCCATTATCTGTCTTTGTCTGTCTGTCGATAGTTTTGGGTTGATAGCTACGTCTCTGTACGTCTCGCTACTTTTCAGCGGATACTCGATAGCTAAATCCTCTGTTGCTTCGACTTCTTCGGCTATTGACAAAGCCATTAAATGATCTGTGGATGTTGCGTCATCGCGGTCTAGGTACCGTTTGAGCAAGTTGATGTGGTACATTCTCTCTTTTCCCTTTACCTTGATCCGGTAGTTTGTTCGCGACACTTTTTGCGTGACTACGTACGGGCCTTGCCATGCAATTTCTAGTTTGTTGGTCCCGCTGGGGAGTAGGAGTAGGACTTTGTCTCCTTCAGCTAATTCTCGCTCTTTGGTGTTTTTGTTGTAGTGCCGAGCCTGTCGCGCGCGAGCTTGTTTGATGGCAGACGTTGCGAGTTGCCAGGTAGAGTGTAGGCGGCTACGTAATTCCGTTACGTATTGGGTAGCTGTTTTAACCTCTTCGTCTACCTGAGAATCTGTCCATCCTCGCTTCAGTGCTTCCAGTGGACCGGCTATCGGACGACCAAATAACAAGGTTGCCGGGGGAAATCCCGTTGACGCGTGCGGAACCTCACGATACGCGAACAGCGCGGCTGCTACGTAGGTATCCCAAGTCTCTGGCTTTTCGTTTACGAGTTTGCGCAGGATGGAAATTAGCGTACCGTTAAACCGTTCGACTTGACCGTTACTCTGAGGGTGGTAGGGAGATGAACGAACGTGTTTCGTCTGAATGAGAGAGAATACTTCTTGCATCATCTTTCCCGTAAACTGCGATCCGTTATCTGTTAGGATTTGGTCGGGAAATCCAACTCTTGTGAACATAGTGACCAGCGCTTCTGCTACTCGTTTGGTATCGATAGTAGGAAGGGGTGTTGCTTCACACCACATGGTGCAAGTATCCACTAAGGTTA
Organism: Oncomelania hupensis; assembly: GCA_036898135.1. Lineage (NCBI taxonomy): Eukaryota > Metazoa > Mollusca > Gastropoda > Littorinimorpha > Pomatiopsidae > Oncomelania > Oncomelania hupensis. The sequence goes on along the minus strand of CM072517.1, from coordinate 35,130,261 downwards.
GGATGTACCGATTGCGCTTTTTTGTGAGTGGCAGTGGGCCTACGATGTCTACTGCTACTCTGTGGAATGGGGTACCGGTGACGGGCATTTCGCCTAGCGTTACTGGGACGGTCCATCTCTTTGATGCTACCTTCTGGCACTGGGGACAAGAGCGGACAAAGCGCGTAATGTCTCCTGTTATTCCCGGCCAATGATAGTGAGCGGTAATTCTCTGAATTGTTGCACTCACGCCCATGTGCCCGCTAAATGCAATGGCGTGTCCTACCTCTAGTACCTGTGGTCTATGTTTGGCAGGGACAACTAATTGAGAGTGGTCGTGGTCTGTCTGTCTGTACAGTAGTCCGTTTTTCTCCAAGAACTCTCCTTTCTTAGGTGGGTTATGCGCCTGAGGGAGTTTTTTGAAGCATTTAGCTAGTGTGGGGTCAGCTAGTTGATCTGCCCTCATCTCGGCTGGTGCCGGATTAGCAGGGAGATTATCTGCAGCGTCCTGTCTTATCTGTGCTCTAGTTTGGACTGATGCAACCGATGCCGGCGCAATTGGCGTCCCTAAATACACATATTTGCACCCTAGTATGATGTCATACAAAGGTGCATCCATTACTGCCGCTTTTACTTTTCCTGACACATATCGGGAGTCTACATGGACTATCGCGATTGGTAAGGTGGAGGCGGGTATGGATCGATCAGGGCCTTGCAAAGTGACGGTCTCGTCGGTGATGTCATCAGCCGCTACAAGAGTTCGACTGACGATTGCATCGTACGATAATCCGGTGTCGTATAGACATGACGCGGTTTTCCCGTTCACTACAACTTTTTCACTGACTGGGGGTCGGGACTTATCTGAAGTCTCCAGTTCAACGGTACTAGTTTGACTTACAGCCACTGTGTGCGTTTGAGTCGCTGTTCTACGGCAATCAACGGTGTTATGGTTAGTTCTTTTGCAGTTAGAACAATATTTCCGGGGGTTTTGACCTTGACCGGGCGGTTTCACCGAGTTTTGGGTTTTCTTGTTATCCGAATTCTGCTGGTTCTGATTAGACTGCTGTGTTTGTTGTGGGTGGAGTTTCTGGTTGTTTCCATCTCTGCTGGGTTTATCTGTTACCTTGCGTTTAGCTTCGTTTTCATGCGCGGTGGTGTAACGGTCCGCTAGTTTGATTAGATCAGCTAAGTTCTCGGCACCTTGTTCCGCGGTGAACATCCTAGTTTCTGGCGTCATTGCATCGCGTAACTGTTCGCTAAGGATTAGTTCAGCAAGATCTGCGAATGATTCTTCTAGGTTGGATAAGGCTAACCATTTACGCAAGTAGGTTTCCAATCTGTCTACAAACTGACTGTGAGTTTCACCTTTTTCTCTTCGCGAGTTGCGCAATTTTTTCCGGTAGGTTTCGGAGGTCAACTCGAACCATATCAAAAGTGCTTTCTTTAGCGCTGCGTAATCGTTACTTTGTCCTGTGGGCAATTTCGCGTACACGTCATAGGCTGTACCTCTCAATCCTTGAGCTAATTTAATATTCCATTTGTTATAGTCAAGTTCGAATTCCTGTGCTAAGCGCTCAAACCGATCAAGATATGCATCTATCCTATCAACTTTCTCGTCAAATGGACTTAGAAAAAAATTCATGCCTGGAGTGATGGACGGAGGTTGGGGAGGGTTGTCAGATGAGTTTGACAGTAGGCTAATATTCGGGTCAGTTGCCCGAGCTGCTATCAACTGGTCCCTTTCTTTTTCCCTGGCTTCAATGTCCATCTTTTTTAGACGTTCTGCCATCTCTAATTCCATGTTTTTTAACTTTTCTGCATGGTCTCTTTCCTCAGCACGGGCTTTTTCTGCCGCCTTCTCGGCACAGATTCTTTCTTCAGCTCTAGCTTTTTCAGCATGTATTCGTTCTTCTGTTCTGGATTTTTCCAATTTATCCCATTCTGAGGTTACATACGTGATTAAATCTTGCCCTGCTAGACCTAGTGCTATCCCCTCTTCTCTCAATTCTCGGCGTACTTTGATGAAATCGGCCATGATAGATTTCTAGATTTCCAGAGTCCAAAAGCAAGATAACCTAAATACTACTAGTCAATCTAGATTAACACAAGTACACTCAATATCCCTATGTGAGATGTTACCAGCAATCCACAACAATTTTCAATCAATGCATAAGACACAATTATCTTACATCAATCAATACATACATGTGCATACAACAATCAATTCAATTCATGCAATTCAAAAATCAAGAAAATGTTTTTCCCAATGTAACTGAGTCAACTCTCGGATTTTGTACTAGACCACTGTTACGAATCCTAAGTGAGGTAATGTTTTCTATTCGTTATTATCTTAGGTTGCTCAAGATATAGATACAAAAATTTATTATCCCGGACGAGCCCCCATATGTGATGATATTCTGGGGAAGATACGTTTATCTTACTAGGGGGTAAGACTTATTGATAGATGGGCGATGCGCTACCACTATCGATCGTTCTTTTACCAGAAGTCCTAAAGTGGTGTGAGAGACAGATCACGGTACTTTGGTCACATAAAATTTATATTTGTTCTCGGGAATTTTAGTATCATTTGGCTCAACTTGAGAACCGGTGATGGCTAATCAAAAGACTAGATAATTATGTCTCAAGAGAAGAAAACTAATAACTACACAACAATACAAATAGAATGACACCAGTCGTATGTATGTAATTTCACTTTTTATATATTCAACACAAACTTTAACATTTCTGCATTAATCGGTAAATTAATAAGTAATATAGTTCCAAGTGCTGGGAAAATGTCTTAACAGGTTTCTCTCGTCATTTGCTACCTGCGGTTACGATTTTCACTCTTCGTGAGTTTCAAATGTTCTAGTTTCTCGAGGGTATGACTCAGTTCTTGGGGGGGACTTAGCTAAGGTAAGTCGGGTCGCCCTTGTAGCTGTGGGGTTTGGACGTGGTCAGGTAGAATCGTGGTAGTTCTCCTTGGTTCCACGGGAGCGACGGTCAGGCGTTCGTCTCCACAAACGTGATCCCAGGTCCGACCTGGAAAAGTCGGAGCTCTGGCTACAGTATTCTCGTTAGCTATAAGTGTGCGGTCCCCTCTGCAAAGTGTCTATAGCATCAGACACCTGCAGGGTTCCCATATGCACAATTCAATTCGAATCTTAAGGCTAAGGTACATCAAACCACATGCATACTGTCTCAGAAACAATAATCTGTTTCTGCAACTATATATATCAAGAACATATTATTTATACATGGCAATCAATATACAATAAACATACACATATCAAAACTATTAGTGTTATCTTACTTGTAGACTCTGGGACTCGTGAAATCGTCTTTTACGTCTCTAGCACCCTCTTGATGAGATGGAGATAGACGAACACTGCAGTTTGTTCCTTTGGTCGACCCTCACAGCTTAACAGTTCTTTTGCGACTGACTAGCTGAGATTTGGTCCCCAAAGGTATGCAAAAGTTCCCAATAGTCTTCTGACCAATCGTTTTTAGCTCTAGTTTTCGTTAATCCCGCATCTACAGGAATATGGTTCTAATTTGAATAGTTCCTCCCCTTCTCTCTTGTCACTGGACACGCATAATTACTTCTCAAGTGGTGTATCAGGGATAGAGTGAAGAACAGATGCCATAACGATAAGCGGTGCCTGCCCAATACGGGTGACATCATCTTGGTAACTTTTGGCTGGAGTGAGCTACTTAGTGTCTCATGGCGAAGACAACGCTATGGTTAGTTTTTGACTAAAGTATGCTATTTAGAATTCTTGGTCGCCAAGCCTGTTGATGGTATCGGTAGCTATTGGCGGTGTGACTGTTTCAAGGAAGTTAATTTGCCATGTGTGGGCTGCTTGTTGGCTAACTATTGTATTAACGTCCAGTTTCGTTCGATGGTATCTCTGTTTCGCTAAGCTAATTTCCTACATGTTTGTCGTCAATATTTATGTTGTTACAATGATGCGCTCTAGGAAGACGTTGAAGAGTGTTGAAGAGAGTAGGCATCCCTGCCGCACACCGATTGTTGTTCTTAACCAGTTTCCGATGGCACTGTTCTGGAGGACTGCACTGGTAGCCTGGTCATAAAGGCTTCTGATGACCTCAATAATTTTAGGGCTGATGTTGTACACTCTCATGGGCCCACAGAGCTGCATACCAGACTCGGTCTTTTTGAAGTCTACGAACACATTATATAGATAATAATAATAATAATAAAGTAGGCTTATATAGCGCGGTACCCTAGCTCAGGGCTGGGCTCACCGCTCTTAACATAGGATATATCTTTAGGACAAACATAAACAATAAAACAAGGTATGGAAGCATTCACACCCACGGTACTTACAAAGGCATACAAGAGAACAACAACATATGCAATACACTACACGTGCAAAATAAACAAACAAACAAACAAAAAATATTAATACAATGGCATATTAAATAATAATAAGATTTACCATACAGATTTAAAATATAACTAAAAATTTGTTACATCTAACAATGGTTAATTAATACAATGATCGGATAAAAAAAGATAAGACCTGCCTCTCCTCACTATTGCAGAAATAAAATATTATCAAAAACATAATGTACAAACTAATGCAAAAATAATTATGCAAAAATAGTTATATAAAAATAATTAGATACGATATAAATGTACAGACTATTTATATGTCAAGCCATGGACGGCACCCCACCGGCATCCGTCATCAGTCGGAGGGTGAGTCAATCAGGATAATACAGTTTGAAGAGATGGATCTTGAGTGCGTTTTTGAAGGCCTGGGTGGTCGGTATGTTGCGGATGTGTGGTGGAAGAGAATTCCATTGCTTGGGAGCGCAGAAAGAGAAAGATCGTTCACCGTATGCCTTAGTGCGTGTCTTGGGAACAGAAAGAATGCGCGCGTCTGCAGAGGAGCGAAGCGGTCGAGAGGGTGAGTAGACAGTTAGAAGATCAGTAAGATAGGAAGGGCAGGAGTCAGAGAAGAAGTTGTGGCAGAGAGTGGAAAGTTTGTAGTCGATGCGGGCTTGAACAGGGAGCCAGTGAAGAGAGTGGAGAAGTGGTGTGATGTGATCGCGCTTTTTTGCCTTAAGAACTAACCTAGCAGCAGAGTTTTGGACCCTTTGCAGTTTATCGATAAAGTGTTTGGGTGAACCTGACAAAAGAGAGTTGCAATAGTCTAGACGAGAGAGAACGATGGCACAGACTAATGTTTTTGTAGCACTAATAGTGAGGTAATGGCGGATGGAGCTGAGCTGACGAATGGCGGTGTAAGCAGAGCGACAGATGTGAGAGATGTGATTGTTGATGGACATGTCATCGGAGAGAATGTAGCCAAGATTCCTAGCAGAGGGAGAAAACGGAATGTCATAGCAGCCTACTTGAAGAGAAGTGGGGAGAGACGAGGCAAAGGATGATTTGTGATTGTGGATAAGAAGTGCTTCTGTCTTGTCGTCATTCAACCTCAGCCTACTGAGGGCCATCAATGACTTGACCTCACCAATGCACTCTTGCATGGACTGGACAGCGAAGTTAACAAGAGAAGGATGGGTGGGTTTGTACAGCTGCGTGTCATCTGCAGATGTTGTTGGTGCTGTAGGTATTTCCCGCAGATTATTCAGAGGTAAAAAATCTGTTCAGTGTACTTCGCCCTGTTCTGAATCCTGCTTGTTCTTCAGCTATGATTTGTTCAGCTTGAGGTTTTAACCTGATGAGTATTTTTTTCAGGAGGACCTTGCAGATGAGGCTGATGGTGCGGTAATTTTCACATTCCTGAAGGTTACCTTTTTTGGGAAGAGTGATGACAAGCGACTGGGTCCATGGTGTAGGCCACTCCCCACTCTTCCATATCTTGTTATAGATAATGGAGAGTGCGTCAATCATCGCTTCTACTCCTGCTTGAAGCAGTTCCAGGGGTATGTTATCCACTCCCGCTGACTTCCCTTTCTTCAGCGATTGCACTGCTGCCTCAACTTCTTCTCGGAGAATTGGGAGGATTTCTTCTTCTTCTCTGTTCTCTGGACATGCAAGAACTGATGGGTCTCCGTTTGGTGTGTGGTTGTAAAGGTCAGAGCAGTACTCTGTCCATCTGTCCAAGACTTCTTTTTCTTCTGTAAGGCATATGCCAGACTTGCTTTGGATCGTGGAGACCTTGGGCTGTTTAACACTTGTCAGCTGCTTCACAGTCTGGTAGGCCTTCTTGCTGTTGTTCTTGTTCAGACTGTTCTCTATTTCCTGGCATTGATCTTCTATCCAGTTCTCCTTTGCTGTGCGCATGCCTTTTCGGATGTCATTGTTGATTTTTCTGTAGGCATCAGCTCCATGTGAGGTTCTTTTTCGTTTTCATCTCTCTTCGTTTATCACACATTTCCAAAAGTTCAGGGGTGATCCACAGCTTCTTCTTTGGCCGGTGCTTTCCAACAATCTCTCTGTGGCGGCATCTGTCACAGCTAAGTTGAAGGTAGTGGTCATGGTGTTGACATCTACTTCACCAGCTTCAAAATGAGCAGGGGTGAAAATTTCCCTCCGATTGTGGCCTGAAATATAATCAAATATATCAAAGCCATTAAAGTCTTCAGCTCCTGTAATGTCAGCACATATCTTGTGTATTATATTTGAAAACTATATGTGACGGAATGGGAGGCGACTGTTCAAGCCTTGGGAAAAATTGTCCACCTTCCATTTGTTGGTTAGACTAGCCTTGTGTGGCTCCTGCTGTGCAGAATCCTTGGGTGTGGCCATTGGTTTATGCAGGCCAAGGCGACACGACATATGTTCTCCCCGCTTGACCATTCGTCTTCTGCTTTTGGTGGTGAGCAGGGCTACATTGTCGGCAGACATTTCATGCAGGTTAGTGGCAGTGACCTGCAGAATGTAGTAGCCGGAAATCCGGTTTACTATCAACATGCTTCCCAGCCTTGCAGGGCAAACATTTTTAATGTCTCTCTTACGAGGGATAAATGAAAATAGTACAGTTCGAGTTGGGCCATGCTCCCAAGGTTGTGGCCGAGTCAAATGCTCTGCTTGGCTACATATAAAATAATTCAATGAGAGTTCATTCGGGTATCGAAAATTTTGCGTTCTTCGGAAAACTATAAATGTTCGAAAGCTCAATCAAGTTGCAGATTGTATGCTTTCTTCTGGAAACTATAAAGGCAAGAAATATTTAACACGAAAAGGGAAGTAGTAGTAGCAGTAGTAACAGTGGTTGGAGTAGTAGTAGGAGTAATAGTATTAATAGGAGTAGTAGTATTAATAGTAGTAGTAGAAGGAGGAGTAATAGTAGTAGGAGTAGTAATAGGAGTAGTGATAGTAGTAGTAGTAATAATAGGAGTAGGAGTAGTAGTACATTACATTACATGATTATTGCTTTAGGTCCAGCGGACTCTTCCGAGCCAAATCAGGACCGGACAACCCCTAATCCGCATAAAAGATCTGCTGAAACAACCCTAGTGGTAAAACTGAAAGCTCTCCACCATCCAGACACTTTACAATAAAGACATCCCACGCAGGGGACGGCTGAGGCTGTACTCTAATTTATCGAACCCCCGTTTACAAAAACAAAATAGAATACAAACATCATTATAAAATATCAACAAAACACATACATATAAAATGCCTACATTGCTAAATATTAACATCATAGGAAGCCATAGTGACCACCTGGCAGAAAGCGTCCAATATTCCCATGCTGATCCAACAGACCTCATACACAAATAAGGAATCTTGTCCCAGAAGAGTATTCAAGAAAAAAGATAGGTGACTGGTCTAGCGAAGAAGAAGATAGTATAGCAGATTGATAGAACAGAGCAGGAATGAGAAAGAGCAAATGAGAAAGACAGCGACAGTGGGAATTTAAAGCACTAAATTTCCAGAAAGTGGGGATACTATTTATACTGAAACCCCCGGCACCCCAACGGGGGTAGGAGTAGTAGTAGAAATGGTAATAGTAGTAGTAGTAGTAGAAATTGTAGATACGCCATAATGCAGCCTATAGTATAAGCTATATTGTAGAGAAAAAGTATAATTTAAATGATTGCAATGTCCGAGATAGGTCTACTCTGATTGAAATATAGGTTGATATATCGGATTTGCAAAATATTTTGAACATTATGATTTTATTGTCGCTGCGAAGTTGTTAGGCTACAACATGTTATTATTATTTGATACGTATTCCATTATTAGTATATTTTCTAAATTGTGGTTGAAAGCTTGAATGCCTATTGAAAACAGAATTGTATACAAAAAATATGTCATTATTAGCATGAATGTAAGAGTGAATGGTGATGCAATAACCTATTTCAAGATTAGACAGGCTGGTAGCCTTAAATTTCCATCCGTGTTCTAAGTAAAATGTCTGAATCTCTCTCTCTCTCTCTCTCTCTCTCTCTCTCTCTCTCTCTCTCTCTCTCTCTCTCTCTCTCTCTCTCTCTCTCTCTCTCTCCGTCTCTCTTCCTCTCTCCATCTCTCTCTCTCTTTCTCTCTCTTTGCCTCTCTCTTTCTCTCCTTTTCTCTCTTTCTCTCCCTTTTAAGTAAAAATGCAGGCCACTGCTTATTCTACTACCTTCATTTAATAAAGAATTATCTTATCTTATCTTATCTTATCTTATCTTATCTTATCTTATCTTATCTTATCATCTTATCTTATCTTCTCTCTCTTCATCACCTCCACTACTCCACCACTCCCCACAATTCACCTCTTTTTTTCTCTATTCTGTCAGAGAGACCAACCATTCTACATCTTCTTCCGTGCGCCACTAAAATGCGTAATCGCCAACGGACACACCTGCCTCTTCGCTAATCCTCCCAATACTTTGGGCTAAAGAGGGCAAGAGGGAAGAGGCTAAGAGGCAATTGGCAACAAGAGGGGTCCACTTTCATCTCTCATTAGCACGCACGTAGCGTCCGAACCCAGCTGACCACCTCAGGCCATCGGCTACTCATTACAAGGCCTGTTCTGTTCTAGTACCAGTATGCAAACGTACATACACTGAGATTACAGTAAGTATACTTATGGATCTCTCTGATAGACTGCAGAGAAAGAAAGATATGGGTTGTCGGATGTGGGGGCCCAGTGGTAGAAAGTTCTTCGTCTAGGCGTGCAGGAGAAGAACCTGGGTTCCATTCTCGATGGCGACGGTAGAAGATATTGTTTGTAGATTATAGTCACACGACACTTTCGCATATAGGTGACTACTGGACCGATTTATACTGACACCAGCGGGCCAGTTGTTGGTAAAGGGGAAAATAATATGATCACACGTTGACCAATCCGGGATTCGAACCAGCGACCTTTCGGTTACTAGCAAGACGCTCTTACCAACTGAGCTACCCGGCCCCACACGGTAGAAGAAGTTTCTGCCAAAGTAGTAGACGCTTTTGTAATTATCTTCACACTATGATTCCTTCCCTCCCTTACCCAATGTCGCTGCAGTAGCAGTTCCGTTTAAAAGGCAGGTGAGAGGCTCAAATAGACACGTAGGCATGTAGGTCGATTTCGAGTGGCTCAGTTGTTCTGGATGTTTAAGTGCGCTCCTGTTGCTGCAAGTTTGGTATTTCAGACGATTTACTGTTAGATCCTGATTGTTATCTGTTCATGTAGCAGTTCCTTAAGATGGTAATAACAGCGCTATATAAGGACAGGTTGTTGTTGGTTTTTTTCACAAGGCGCGTTGAATGCCTGTTTATGAAGATCTTCGATTCTACTCTAATCATTGTTATCTAAGGAACTTATAATAACGTAGATTCAGTGCGCCAAGAAGACTTTTGAAGATGCCCAAACAGTTCCAACAGACGATTCTAACGTGCCTATGCCTCCAGCTATTTTTCCTCTCAGCACCACGCTGACCCAGTAACACTGTATGCTGCCAATTATCCCCAAGGCCTTGATAGCCAACACTTAAAGGAGGGTCCCCACCTTCCTCACCAACAGTAGGATTACTACAATCTCGCCACCACCCTACTGACATCCCTCCCCTACCCAAACTGCACCCACATCCTACGCCAGAAATTCACCTGCACCCTCTACCCATTGAACATCTAAAGTGAGGGTTGGTCTCTAGTTCCTCAATTGCTGAAAACAATACTACAGCATATAACTACAACCCTCTTGCCACCCTCCCCCCGCCCTAGTCTCTCTCTCTCTCTCTCTCTCTCTCTCTCTCTCTCGTAATTGTAATAAAATAAAAAACTTGGTGCGTGACTCTAAACCAAACTGCTTTAATACACTAATAGAAAATAAAAGATACATTTCTCACCTTTGGCCTGCACTGAACTCTTTTATTAAAGGCTCATCTTCAAATCATCATGAAATTCCTTCCAAATTATCTGCTAATGACTACAACAACCATTTCCTTTCAGTCGCTATTTCTGTTCTGAAATCGGATTCCTCAAAATGTACACAGTACTCTTGCTCTGATTGTCTTACACAATTTTGTAAGAAAAGAACAAGTAACTCTTCACCTTTTGAAATACCACTCATTACTGTAAATGAAGTCACTAAATACATATCAAAACATAAAAATAAAAATTCGGCAGGTTCAGATGAAATTAGTAATGAGATCTTGAATATTTCTTTGCCTTATATTATTAACATACGTCTTCAATTTATGCATTGTAAAACATATATTTCCAACTACGTGGAAACAAGCTAAGGTTATTCCTCTTCCTAAATCAAAAGTCCGTTCTGATCTTAATCACTATCGGCCAATATCTCTGCTGTCTACACTTTCAAAGATTCTGGAACGACATATTCACACTCATCTTACAAAATACATGTTTGATCTTGGCCTTTTTCATCATCTACAATCTTGTTTTACAATCTGGTTTCCGTACCCGTAGTAACCATTCTTGCGCTACTGACCTGGCACTTTTAGCTGACAAATTGCTGTCTGCAATGAATAAATCTACTTTGTCAGAAGCTGTTTTTCTTGATCTTTCCAAAGCTTTTGATCTCGTCAACCATCACATACTGCTTCAGAAACTTGAACTGTACATCAATGGCTCAGTTGCGTTAAACTTGTTTCGTTCCTATCTTTATGAACGTACGCAATGTGTACATATTCATAGAATAAATTCCTCTGTAGGCCATCTAATGCATGAGTTTCCTCATGGATCGGTTCTAGGTCCTATTTTATTGTGTATTTATATTAATGATTTCCCGTTACACCTCTCAGATAATTCTGTTGAATGCCAGATATTAGCTGATGACACGACATTGCACAATCAGGGAAGGAACATAGGTGAAATTCAGCAATCTCTATAAGGTGCCCTTAAAAATGTTGCTGACTGGTGCAGGTTAAATCATATGTCACTGAATCCAGCTAAATCAAAAGCCATGTTAATAACAACTAGGAAAAAGCATCAACGGGCTCCGCTTTCTCTTGATTTAGTCGTGAATGGAAATAATATTAAACAGGTTGAAAGTCATAAACTTTTAGGGGTGCTCGTAGACAACAAACTCAGTTGGCATTTACATATTAAAAATCTTTGTAAAACTCTCTCAACAAAATTATTTATGTTGTCTAAGCTTTAATCTATCATAACTGCAGATGCTAAAAAGCTTTTTTATAATGCTCATATCAAACCTCACATTGATTATGCATCAACAAAATGGGACGTCCGGCTGCCTTGACAGATGCCTTGTTTAAAAATATTAATTCTATTCACCGCAGAGCTGCAAAATTACTTATCTCCAACACTTCCATCAAAACTGATTCAAAATTAAAACTAGCTGGTATGCTTCCCCTTAACAAACACCTTAATTACAATAAGACCGTTTTAATCTATAAAATACTCAACAATAGAGCTCCTGATTATTAAAAAGTGCTTTTTAGCAAACCTTCAACTCGTTATTCAATGTTCAGACATAATTTAACCTTGCCACAGCCACGCTTACACATATTTAAAACATCTCTGTCATATTCTGGTCCAAGTATGTGGAATTCTCTACCGCAAGAGATCAAGGAACATTAGACTCCACAAATTTCTATTTTACCTTGCCCCTAATATTTAAGATGATTGTATACATTTTGTTCTTTCTTATCTTGCGACAGTTTAATTTGTTCATGTGTGAATTAGCTTGTGTATGTGGGTGGTTGTGGTGGACGGGGTGGGGAGAGCGGAAGTAGGGAAGGAGGAGGGTGAGGGGAGGGAGTATGTGTATTTCGGTACATTAATTTTCTTAGTAATTGTTTTAATTCTTACCATTGTTAAGGTTGTGTTAGTTTCATATCAATTTTATGTTAATTATTAATTATTTTGTTTGTTCTGAATGTTTTATATTTTATTTTATTTTTATTTTTACAATTTTATTAAGGACTAGCTGTAAGACAGGTCCATAGGACCTAATGCTATTATCCAATTAAAGGTTTCGACTTCTCTCTCTCTCTCTCTCTCTCTCTCTCTCTCTCTCTCTCTCTCTCTCTCTCTCCTCTCCTTCTTCTCTTCTTTCGTCGACAAAGCCCAAACTATGATTAAGTTTTCCGAGTTCCACAACCGCAACTACTAACAACAGTCCTACCAATACCATCTATAATTTTGTGCTTAGTTGTCTGGATGCCAGACGATGCGCACGAAATGGTTGCAGGCTGGCGCCTCGGGCGGCTTGAGTTAGATCCTGTATCAGCCATCGCCTTTTGAAGCTCTTGAGATGGGAAAGCGCAATTTATGAACGATTAAAATAAATAACAAAAGACCCTACTGCCATCTCTTCCTACACGCTTCACGCCTTTTCAGGACGTCAAGGCAATGACGTCATCAAATTGTGTAAGACAAACTACAAAAAGAATGGAGAAACAAGGAATGGTCTATTGTCCCCAATTCGCTATGTGTCCGGGGACGTTAATCTACGCAAGATGTCCTGTGTCCTACTATACCCACTAAGTTTCATAATGCAATTTGGCATGTACACCACCCAGGAAGTTTGCCCAGAGGAAAATCAAAGAGTTTGAATTACTTTCTTACCTAATCTTATGAAATTTGACATTAGTTGACGATCGAGGTAATGAGCGGTTTTGACAACAACAAGAAGAAGAAGAAGAAGAAGGAAAACATACTACTACTACTACTACTACTACTACTACTACTACTACTACTACTACTACTACTACTACTACTACTACTACTACTACTACTACTACAAACAAACAAACAAACAAACAAGCAAACAAGAATTTATTAACTTGATGTTTTCTTTTAGTATATTATGTATTTATATATTTATTATTTATTTTATTTTATTTTGTTGTATTTATTTATTATTTATTTATTTATTTTCTTTATTTTTCTTTATTTTACATGTATTGTATTTATTATCTATTGATTAATACAAATTCTAAACATTTTTGATTTATTATTCATTTACTGGGGGAAATTAACAACAACGATAATAACAACGATAATTATAATAACAACGACAGTAATAATAACAGTATTAATAATAATAATAATAATAATAACAATAATAATAATAATAATAATAATAATAATAACAACAACAACAACAATAATAATAATAATAAAAATATTAATAATAATAATAATAATAATAATAATAATAATAATAATAATAATAATAATAATAATAATAATAATAATAATAATAATAATAATAATAAATACATCTAATCTTTACTATTTATATTGCTCTTATTGATTGTACACAAGTTCAAGGCCGAGACGCATTTCCACGCAAAAGAGACAAAAGCACACACGACGCAGCAGGACCTTAATTAAAGAAACGAGACAGACGGGGAAGTTTATTGAATTATCAGCCTTCTCGTCTGCTGTTGCATCATTGTCAGTGTGCTCGTTGTGTAGTCTGCGGTCTTCAAGCATCTCTAGTTTCTGCTGATTGTGAGTTGTTCTCTGTGTCTTGTACAGGTGCAAGAAGCAACTCTATAGAAAGGTCCATTTCGAAAGCATTGTTTACTTTTGCCAAACATGGTCTTTACCCTAAAAATTTGCATTGTTATAATAAATCAAACAGTGATATGAAAGTGGGCTTTCGTTGTCCAAACTAACCACTAAAGTTTGAATTTTCCATTTCGGTTCTGACGTGGAGTGATTTCCCCTGTTTTAACGGTACATCAATACCATATCCTATTTCTGCGTGAACCACACGGCTTGAAGAGTGTGTCTTTGGTGTCTGGGGTTGGGTAGGGTCTATTTTATGTAACCTAAAACGAAAAACCTTACGGAGCAATTTGATTTTTTTACGGGTTAGATCTCTTACGGGCTTTGGTAAATACTATATTTAGCTCAAGAATGTTGACTAGCGGTTGCTATTAATAGGCACAAAAATTACGGAATTTATTCCTTTAAAAAATAACTATACTTTTGAAAGATTTTTTTTTTCTTTTGTGTAAGCTTATTTTTTAAGTTACTGTGAGTGTTAAAAAGATCTGTAGTCAAAGTGGATGCGTTCAAAGTGATTCCGAGGCGAGTTTTTTGTTTGTTTGTTTTTTACTGTTAAACTTGGTACATGTAGCATGATCATTGAAGAGTTCATTATGGAAGTAAAAACACTCTCTAAAATAAGCCTGTACAAGTGCACAGCTTGAAAAGACATTCCGTACCTACGTCCCTTTTGTAAAGTCACCTCCCTATTATAGATTTTAAAATAAAGGAAAGCCGCTGATACTGATACTGTAGTTGCTTTGAGTCACGCACATACGTGTTTTCCGAGCACCTATAATGCAGTCTGAGGGCGGTATGTCACCCAGTAACTATTGCAGACGACCTTGTTTTGTACTGTCGGACACGAAATTTAGATGTAACTTTCGCAACAAAATAAAAAGTGTTATTAATATATAAGAAAATAAGTATCTCTGAGCATGAATTGGACATTTTGTGTTTTCTTTTAAACAATTATGGCTGAAAAAACTGTAAAGTTAATGGAATTATTATATTCCAATTTTTTTCCACACCTATGATAAATAGCTGTTTGACAACACTATGTATTGCAGACTCTGCAAACTGGTGGACGTTTATTTTCTCGGCCGCGGTGGTTCTTGCAGTATATGTCATGAAGAAGAAAACGAGAACATCAACAGCAACAACAACAATAACTTGCAATGAAGAAGAAGAACAAGAACAAGAAAAAAAATAAAGAGGAACAACAACAACATTAAGAATAAGAAGAATTACAAGAAGAAGAAGAAGAAGAAGAAGAAGAAGAAGAAGAAGAAGAAGAAGAAGAAGAAGAACAACAACAACAACAACAACAACAACAACAACAACATTTCATGAAGAACAACAACAAAACTAAGAACAAGAAAAAGACAAACACGAACAAGAAGAAGAAAAACAAGAAGAACGAAGAGAACAAAAGAAGAAGAAGCTCTCATTTTTTTTATTGAAATATCCGTTAAGGAATTACTTTGGGGAAGAAAAAGAAGATCACCAGATCCACCACCATCACCAACAATAGCAACAACAGCAAAAATATTAACAATAAAACGATCTCTTAATTTAAATATTTCTTTTCATGGTTCAGTTTAAGGTTCAATGTTCAGGATTTTCTATGTCTATTACACTCAGTAAGGTCAAGAGCTCGTAAGGCCTGCATTAACAAATGTTTTAAAATGTCATATTGTAAAAAAAGTCCCTAAATAATTTTTTAAAATTAAATTAAATTAAATAATTTATTAAATTATTTGAAATATATATTGCTAGAATTTTGTTTAATCTGAAATATATATTGCATGATAATATCTTAACATAAAATAAAATATTATGAGTATATCCCACAATTAAAAGTATATATTCTTGTGCGAATATCTCATTATTCAATAAATATTGCGTGCGACAAGATGCGCATACCATTGTGGCAAGCACTACTAATACCTTAATACAAAAGTCACTGTATTTACAAGTATTGGTTGTGATTGTATTTCACAATTATAAGCGCTCAGTTGTGTGACTATACATATATCAAATAATGTTCACATGCATTTAAACTCTCAGTTGCAGGTTGGTAGTTTCGGGTCCACAAGAATTTAAATTAATATAATTTAATGTTAAGGCTAATTCAATGTAGTTTAATTTATTTTAATTTTTTAGTTTAATTTAACAATCCACGAACAGCATAATTCGATTTAACAAACCTTTATTTTCTCATTAAGGATTTTTGAATTTACAATTCAAAACTAAAATTCAAGGCACGACATCTAAATATAAACATCTATACAGAATCCTGTAGCTGACAATTCTAGCAGATCAACATACCAATTTAAAAAATTGATGTGGTTCAAAAGGCACACAGAAAATTTGCACGGTTGAAAGTACATAAATATTTCATTAAATAATTATTTGGCCGATAAAACTAAGTCATAGTTTCATGCCCCCTCAGTGGTCGATGATAGTGTGATTATAAAAGGCGAGACTATAACTAGTAAGGTCATTGCACCGTACGTTTGACTTTAATTAAATGACATCCTGTGAGCAATAGCAGAAATAAAAACACAAACAAGTAACTGTTCATTAATAAATTCCAAAAGTACAAAACGTAAAAAGTAAGAACAAAACAACAATCAATAGCACATCGGGTGATAACGAGTCAGCAAGACACTGTTATTAATAGCACTTCCGGTGAAAACGAAACAACAACATACTAGTCTTTAGAACACTATGTGGACATGAATAAACAAGACCTTTAGTACCTTAAGGTGAAAACACAAGACGTTATCCTTTAGCACATTTGGTGAAAACGAATCCACAAAACATTGTTTTCATTAGAACACTCGATGAAAACGAATCCAAAGAGACAACTGTTTTCACCAGAACATTCGTTGAAAACGAATCGACAGCAAACAGAAACTATTTTTAGAATAAACTTCCTGTGGACATCATTCAAATCAACAGTACAGCAGCACATTTTTTTAATTAAAAAAAATACAAACCAAGTTAACATGTTCCCCAAATGTTAGGCAAAATGTGTATACGACAAAGACAATTGTGCTTTTTTTCTGTAATCAACAGTGGAAAACGGTAGCACACGAGAGAAATTCTTGATTTAACATCTCGTTAACCTCTCTCATTTATGTTTCTTTGTAAAAGCTCTCAGCAAGACGCTCATAGTACCGTGCGTACACTGACATTCGCGGCATTTAACAAAAAATTATGCCTCATTCCTCGCTTTGAAGCAGTTCATCCTATTTCATCCCAGATGACAGACCTTCGTAGCTCTATCTCTGATACGTGTGCAGAGGTCCTTTCTGGTAAATTCGACCCAAGTGGTCATCATTGCCAAATTCGACACAATCCGCAGTAGCATGGATCTGCGGCCTGTTAAATATTTTATCATTTCCAAGGCAATCTTAAGTCACAAGGGTAAACTGATAGTTGTACTCTGGAAACAGTCCTTGGTAGACGAGCAGAGTTTGTCATCCTGCGAAAAGTTCTCAGCCACAAGTTTAGACATTTATACGCAGTCATCTACAGACAAGGTGTTCATAGCCACAATGTCAGTCTCACAGATATAGCCATCTGCAGGCCTTGGTCACATGGCCAGACTAACAGATATTCCATCTGCGGGCCTTAGTCACATGGGCAGTCCGACAGATATATTCATCTGCCGGCATAGTCCTTAGCCCTATGGACAGTCCGAAATATATATCCATCTGGCAGTCTTCAGTCACATGGGTAGTCTGACAGTTTACATACTGTCATCCGAGATAGGTCATAGTCACGTGGGTATACTGGCCCGTTATTATTTGGAGGTATAAACCACTAGTCACATGTGAAATCTGTGAAGATTGTATCATCTGAAGGCACCGTTGTTAGTCACATAAGCAGACTGACAGTTTCAATACTGTCCCAAGGGACAATTCGTGGTCACGTGGGTAGGATGACAGCTAAATGTTGTCAGCGCGCCATGTAAATATAACCAGACAGGGGGGACATAACACACGTGTTTCAGCTGCTGACCCTATATTATTCACAATTTAGTCAGTGGCCAGTCTAATATATCATTTAGGTTCAACGTCTCTTATTGCAGACAAGTAGCTTCTAAGACGCAGCCTAGGTGTTGTAATGTCCAGCTCTTACTGCATACACACAGTGCAGCAATATTTTCCAAGTCCTTTCTCGGCGCATTCTTTAGTGGCCTCCAGGGGTAGAGCATTGTTGGTAGGCGTTGTGCGGATAAGCGTTGGGTGGGGGGATGCCGTCGCTGCGTTGGGGGCCAGGTCCCCCGCACCCTCCGTGCAGCTCGGGGGGTTGCTGGGGGGACCCATAGAGCAGCTGGGGGTCACTCCACCCGGGATAGACTGGAGCCACGCCACCCGCCCACTTGGGTCCCAAGGATTGAGCAGCATCTGTAGACATCGAGAAATTTATTATTATTATTATTATTATTATTATCATCATCATCATCATCATCATCATCATCATCATCATCATCATCATCATCATCATCATCATCATCACCATCATCCTCGTCATCAACAACATAATCCTCCTCCTCCTCCTCCTCATCATCATCATCACTTAAACATATAATACCACAGATTCTATAGGTGTTTTTTTAATACTCTTGTCACTACTGCATGCAGTGAATTTTGGGTCATTTTCTCGGCCAAAGCAAGGCAGTCGCAGCACAATGCCATACGGTCAAGACAAAAAAAAATCAACCATTCATTCATGTAAATATAGCATATCATTCCCCAAATTATACATCAATTGGCAAAAAAATTCAATCAAGAATTCAGTCAGTCATTAAATGCCAACAAATCAACCAGTCAATAGGTGTGACAAGCTTACCCATAGCGAGATATCCTTTGATACCAGCGGCGGACACAGGGTTCCACATGTTGGTGCCGTAGTGGTTGTACATCTCCATCCACATCATGGACGAGTCCGACGTCTGAAAAAAATTATAGAGTTTTATTTATTTATTTGTCTATTTCAGGTAATATAATATAGCGCATATATCTTACAGTTCTATACATCATAGGCTTGGGTGGTCAGTGGTCCTTTTTATGAACGGATATAAGGAAAATGAGACTTAGATGTATATCTAGGTTCTCTGTAGCTACAGACGTGTAAGTTTCGTTTTTAAATGTTTCCTCGGACACCTCAGCGAATAGATGAGGTGGATAAGAAGGCTTGTTGGAGAAAAAAGTCGAAGTCATGATGTTGTTGACTGAAGGAGATGTGCGCATGAGGCAACAACGAGTTGTAAAAGCGAAGGTGGGGAAGGTGGTCGTCTCGAAAAAGATGTGGCGATGGACCCATAGGACTTGCGTGTGTAGTCAGCCAGCGCCGCCCATTAGTTGAGAAAGGATGAAACAGCCAGGAGTTTGAGCAACCACAAGCAAAGTGGCGCGGCGCCTTGCAACGATCCGCCGCCGGCATTCAGTCCAAGGAACTAGCTCCAAAAGATAAGAAAATGAGGTTTGAAGGTTGAGGTGGAGTATCTTATCGGGATCTCCTCAGAGCTGCAGTCGCACGGCTATCCGAGGCCACCAAAGCCAACAGCGGCTTCCCTCTATCGTCAAGCGATGGCACACCCCGGCATTCCGAAGCAGTACAAGCTGGGTTCTGAACGCCTCCTATGAGCAGGTGCGAGCTAAGCCTATGTGACCGCCGCAAAGGAACTTGCTGGTCGGCTGACCGCCGCAGCGGTAATTGCTGGTCGGTATGGCTTGACCGCCGTGATGGAAGATGCAGGTCAGCTTGACCGCCGCAGTGGAAGATGCAGGTTGGCAGGAGATGTGCCAAACACCTCTGCGAGTGAAAAATGCAGGATTTCTGTCAGTGTCAGACTCAGGAGTGTAAGTTTACTTAGTAGCGTTCTTTATAACTACCAGTTCATAACACTGGCCTCAGGACTGTATTCACTGTAGAGGTTGGTGGATTTCCCTTTCTGCATTTCTTGAAAAGGAATGGTCAGCAGGCATACACTAGTTTGGTTTCATTTTCACACAAGTCGTTGAATAAATAGGTTTATCGTTTCTTTGACGTACGCGAATTTGACTGTAACAGTTGATATTCAATGGAACTTTCTGTTCCATTTTTCATTTTAATTTGTCCTCTCTGAATTTACAAATTCAGAATGATTGCAATTAACTACCGGGGTATTTGTAGAATACAGCCGTCTAAAATAATTTGATCTTTGAGACGTTGAATATTAATCGGCAAGGAAGGTAAATCCTTCTTGGTCTCAGAGATAAATTGGATCAAGACCAGTCGTCGTCTTCTGTCAGTGAGGCTCAAACTGAATAATATTAACGCCATTTAGCTTCTGTAAACTTGAGTATCACGTCGTGTCAAAGCCCGGTTAGACATTAGCACCTTTATACTCAAAAACGAAAGTTTTCAAAAATAAACCTAAAAATTTTTGTGATTTACCCTTACGTGAGAGCCTTCTTCTTCTTCTTCTTCTTCTTCTTCTTATTATTATTATTATTATTATTATTATTATTATTATTATTATTATTATTATTATTATTATTATTCTTAATATATTAATAATAACGGATTTTTATATAGCGTGTACTCCAGCCTACGACCAGACTCACCGCGCTTTACATAGTCATTACATAAAAATACATGCACTCGATCAAACATCGCTTTTGCTACGATACAAAAAAAGACGGAACAGTAAAAGTAAAAACTATTTACAACTATGTACAAAAATGACAAAAAAGACCCCAAAAAATCATCTTCTTCTTCTTCTTCTTCTTCTTCTTCTTCTTCTTCTTCTTCTTCTTCTTCTTCTTCTCAAATTTACATAATCATCTTTTTCAGGCGTGAGTCTATAATGACGAATTGTGACAGTGTGGATGGTCAGAGTATCAGAGGCCTTTCGAGTTTGCTATCAGGATTGGTTCACGCTGAGTATGCTGGATGCCTGAGCTTCATGAAACTCAATATGAGTACCAATTTACAGAGAATGTCGGTGACAAGCTGATGGTCAAAACCCCCCTGCAGATATGTTTAAACGCAGTCCCAGACATTCTGCATTAGAGGTATTAGGGATGGAGAAATGGGGGGAGGGGGTGTTGAAGCGCGAGAGAATAAACAAGAGCGGAATTCCATAAATACGTCGCACCCGGAAAACAATGTGGAGAAAAGCACAGGGAATATTCTCGCGGCATGACGAGGAAAAGATGAAGAAAAGCACGAAGAATGACTGGGAAAAGAGAAAGAAAAACGTTGAGAAAAATTTCCTCGCCAACCCCAGTGTTTTGATACAGCATGTGCAAACCAGAGGAGGAAAAGCAAGGCTGGACACGAAAGGCTAAAGAAAATGTGTGACTAGAAATTGACGAGTTCTCTTCTTTTCTTTTTTTTTCTTTTTATTAATTATTTGGGGGGGGTGAGGAAGGGGGTGAGAGCGTTTAGTGGGGATGGGGTGGGGAAATTAACACAATAATCCTTGGCAGGGGTTACGGGCATTAAGTATAGACTCAGGCCGTGGAGGAGACATGATGGACGCTGACGCAGAATGTTTTGGGGTGTGTTTTTTTTTCAATGATAAAGTGGGCTTTCTTTGCTCAACCCAACCGTTAAAGCTGCCCATGTCTTTTCTTACAGGAGTGATTTCTCCTGTTTAACGGTACACCAATACTATAGACCTCTGACCTTTGACCTCATTTCTGAACGAACCACGCGGCTTCAAGAGTGTGTCTTTGGTGTCTGGGGTAGTGGAGGGGTATTGTATTAGCCCAAAACGAAAAACCTTACCGAGCAACTTGTAATGGGTTCTGCCTCTTACCGGCTTTGGTTTTTGCTATTTTTAGCCTAAGAGTGGTGGCTAGAGGTTGCTATTAATAGGCATAACAACTATAGAATTTATTAATATTTAAAAAAATACTATATTTTCCAAAGAGTTTTTTTGTTTTGTTTTTGGTAAGCTTTTTTTTTTTTTTTAGTGTGGCAACACTCACTGTAAATGTTAAAAGGGTCTGTTGAGTGGTCGTGGTCTAAGTGGGTCAATTTAATCTCATTATAACGCCTTCATCCTTGTAGTAAAAATACCCACCCAACCCTCCATCTCTCCCCATTCCCTGTCCAACATAAAAAAGAAGAAGAAAAAAAAGAAAGAAAATGGTCGTTTTTTACCCGTTTTTATAGCGCTACGACCACCAGGATTTAGGACCATCCTTGCGCGTGAGCTGATCAAGCTGAAAAAACGAGCAGTACAATCGTGTTCACTACGTGGTGTTTATAGGACGACCAGAAAGTGCTGCGGAGGCCGCTGAGTAGCGATCGTCTGTGCTAAGCGAATGAGTGAGTCGCTGTTTGAGAGACCGAGTAGCCTAAAGGAGGATGCGAGCAGTTGAGTGGCTGCTGACGTACGTCACCGTCACGACGTTTCTGGGGAGCAGTTGGCAGAAGAAACACAAGGTCCCTTCCGTTTCCTCCTGAAGACAGGAGGCTCTCAACGCCATCTACTTCCGGCTGCAAACAGTTCCCTCCCTTGACTCGCCTATGTCGTCATGCGCACGCGCTGGCAGGTTAACATGTAGTGTGTGTGTGTGTGCGTGTGTGTGTGTGTAGGGATAGGGGGGGGGGTGTAGTGTACTGTAGTGTATGTATGTGTGTTCATGTAGTGTAGTGTGTGTGTGTGTGTTTGTGTAGTGTAAGTGGGTTTTTATCGTGTAGTTTAGTGCGTATGTGTGCGTCAGTGGCTGTGTGTGTATGAGGGCTGTGTTAGTACAAGTGTGTGGGTGTGGGTGTGCATAAGTATGTGTGTGTTTGTATTTGTATGTATGTATGCGTGTGCGTGTGTGGGGGAGGAGGGAGATGGGGATATTAACCAGCGAGTTTGGGCTCTGTTTTGATGCTGGCCGAGTGTGTGGGGCTGGTAAGGTAGTACTGACAAGTTCTGCTTTTATGTAGCCTCTCTGAGTTCTTTAATATGTTTGCTAGTCTTTTGGATAAACATGTGACTACAGCAAACAGAAAAGTATACCTGTGGGGTGTATGGATCGTGCCTAGGCCCCAGCGTCATGTCGTATCCTCCGTGTGTCGCCGCTGTCGCCATCGCTCGCATTGTCTGCAGCTGTCCGAACCTCTCCCGCTTTCGCCACTTAGCTCGCCGGTTTTGAAACCACACCTGAAACAGGTAAAAGAAACCAACCACACCTGAAACAGGTAATAGAAACCAACCACTCCTGAAACAGGTAAAAGAAACCAACCACACCTGAAACAGGTAAGAGAAACCAACCACAACTGAAACAGGTTTAAAAAAAACCAACAACCACACCTGAAACAGGTAAAAGAAAAAACCACACCTGAAACAGGTTAAAAACAACAACAACAGCAACAATAACCCCACTCATGAAACCAAGTAAGAAACACACAATATTTGTTGTTGGTTGTTGATGTTGCTTTCCAATTAAGACGTTATATTGTGATCTTTGTGCTGCTCTGTTTCGCTTGTCTGACAGATAATCACGCGACTCATAAACACAGACACTTAATCATTCGTCAGATAAATACAAGCACAGATAAATACAATACAAAACTAAATACTATTTATCAAGTTTTAAATGTTGTGATTATATGTCGTGTGTTTAAAATTACTGTGTTAAACTGTCCCAATGATTCTCTGTCCATATGTTTATCTGTCGTGTGATTATCTGTGCCTGTGTTTATCTGACGCCTGATTAAGGGTGTTTTTAAGAGTCGCGTGATTATCTGTCGTGTGTTCAAATGTCATGTAATCGTTTTGAAGAAACACCTAAAACAGGTTAGTCGGCTAGTTAGTCATTGTATAAAGCGTCCAGCGGACTGCAAAGAGCCGAATCAGTACCACAACTTGGTTGAAGAGGGCTCACCACTGATCCCTATAAAAGATCTGCTGAAACAATCCTAATGGTAACACTGAAGGCACTCCACCAACCAGTCACTTTACAATAAAGGCATCCCAAGCAGGGTACGCTGAGGCTGTACTCTAATTTATCGAACCCCCGTTTACAAAAACAAAATAGAATATAAACATCATTATAAAATATTAACAAGACACATACAAATAAAATGCCTATATTGCTAAATAATACTTCCATAGAAAGCCCTACTGACCATTTGGTAGAAAGCATCCAATATCCCTAAGCTGACCCAACAGACCCCATACACAATTGAGGAGTTTGGGGGGAGTTTTCAAGAAAAAAGATAGGTGATTGGTCTAGCGAAGAAGACAGTAGATTAGGAACGAGAACGAACTAATGAGAATGACAGAAACAGTGGCAATTTAAAGCACTAGATTTCCACAAAGTGGGGATATTGCTATTTACAGAAAACCCCTGCACCCCAACTGGGGCCTAAAACAGATAAGAAACAAAGTACGCATTAAAAAAATTCCGCATAAAACAGGTAAAAAACAAACCGCATTAACCAATCCCGCATAAAACAGGTAAGAAACAAAGTACGCATTTAAAAAACCCCACATAAAACAAGTAATAAACGAAATACACGTACACTTTAAAAAAGGTCAGAAACAAAATACACTTTAAAATCAGATCAGAAAACAGGCTCCCTTTAACCCAATCTTCAAACACACACATACAAATGATAACAGTATGTTTTCACACAGATGGTATTGTCTGCAGTTAGTCGCGCCTCTTTTTCTTTGACTTCCTAACTCACCAGTTTTAAACCCACACCTGAAAATAGTAGGTATTACACACACTTTTAAATAATAGATATAACACACACTTGAAAATAGATTTTTTTAAAACATCCACACACTAGCGAACACACATCATATATAAATACAAACACAATTAACACATACAAGTACATGAAACTAGAAGGAGAAAAAACCCTACTTAAGTCACCCTCAGAGAATTATATAAATGACACTAGATCTAGTCCAACCTTACCAATGACAAAAGTTAAACGTCGAAGACAAAATAGGCAAATTATATACATAAGTGCACCTACATGCTGTACCGCGGATCAGTTCTCTATTTTCATCATTAACGGAAGTCCATTAGTTCAATATCGTATGTATCAATATAACGTCATCCTACTTTTTTTTCCTTTTATCTTCTCCATCATATCGACCTACCCCACTCCATTCCACCCCATCCCAAACCCTTTTCACTCCTGATCGCCTCTCGTCTATTCTCCAAGTCCGCGAGAAGGCGCGAGTAGTGTACGGAAGGGTATAACATAGCCAAGCATCAACAAGGGAACGAAAACGACACAGAAATAATAGACGGAAAATCCGCGCACATTGAAAACAGGTGTCAGCGCAACCTTTCCTACGGGGTTGATCGACACCCTGCCAAATGCTGGGAGTGGAGAGAGAAGGAAGAGGGGGGGGGGGGATAAAAAGGTAGGAAGATAATACACACAATATGAGTGACTGTGCCACGCTCTCTGGGAGGAAACGCACTATCGTCATCATCATCAGCAGCAGCAGGGTCGTCGTCGTCATCGTCATCATCATCACCACCACTTTCATCATCATCATCATCATCATCATCATCATCATCATCATCATTATCATCGTCGTCGTCATCATCACAAAGCTAGTTGTTAGTTGACGATATTACCCCGGAATCCCGAG
The DNA here is from genome assembly GCA_036898135.1 of Oncomelania hupensis. Taxonomy (NCBI): domain Eukaryota; kingdom Metazoa; phylum Mollusca; class Gastropoda; order Littorinimorpha; family Pomatiopsidae; genus Oncomelania; species Oncomelania hupensis. The sequence continues at coordinate 35,104,753 of CM072517.1, read as the reverse complement.
ACTGGTTGTAATTTATCACAAAACAATGGCAGGCGGTTTTTTTTTTTCATTCCCTTTAAATTTTATATTTATTGATTTATTAGTTTATTAATTTATTCGTTTTTATTAAGCGCTTTTTCTTCTGAAGACGATATTAGTCTTTATTTCTTTGTTTTCGTTGAGGTTTTAATAAAAAATGTTATCGTTCAAAAGCAAATTTGATTTCACAATTTATCCGTAATTTATCCTATGTCCAATATCGCAATGTCAATGCGTGTGCATTAATAAGCCTAATCTTTATGTTGTAGTAGTAGTAGTAGTAGTAGTAGTAGTAGTAGTAGTAGTAGTAGTAGCAGTAGTAGTAGTAGTAGCAGTAGACCACTAAGGGCTAGTTTACAAAGCATTTAAATGCAAGGGGGAAAATCAAGTAAAAAATGCTATTCTTCAAACATAAACACGGTTTTGAGTTTATTTAAAACTCTGAAGGTATAACAAGGCTGAAATTAAACGTCTCAGTACCAGAATAGTACCATTAACACAAACAAAAGGTGTCAGCAGTCAGCGGATTGTCTTCAAAACTGAGCTGAGCATGGAAGTTGACCTTTCCGCCGCCTGCGACGACCAAAAGCTCACCAACACAAGCGCTCACCCAGACCTCCAAAATGTGCGGACGCATAGAAAACATCTCTCCGGAACAACAGCTATCGATGATTCTTCTTACAGGAATATGCCTGCAAGTTTCGCAAGCCGTGTGTTCGCTGTGAGCCCCGGTATTACGACAGGGAAGCGCGCTGGCAGGGAAGGGCAGGTAAATAAATAAGATCGGCATCATTTATTTAAAAAGACAACAAACAGCCGGTTAGCTGTCAATTACTGCTGTTCTCTAGATACCTGGGCCAACAAATCCTCTACACGTGTTTGCACGGACAATAATAGCATCGTAACTTCAGCTTGTTTTCCTGGTTGACTTTGATAATGTTGATGATGATGATGATGATGATGATGATGATGATGATGATGATGATGATGATGATGATGATGATGATGATGATGATGATGATGATGGCGATGATTATGCCTTTTTGATGTTGATGGTCATAAGGATGATGATGATGATAATGATGATGATTATAATTATGAAACCGATTAAGGCGATGGTGATGACTTTGATGTTGGTGCTGCTGTTGCTTATTCTGCTGCTGCTGCTGTTTATGATGATGACGACGATTATAATGATGAGGATGATGATGAAGATGACGATGATGTTGATGCGGACTATGATGATGACTTTTAGATGTTGGTGATGATGATGATGATTATGAAGAAGAAGGAAAAGATGATGATGATGATGATGATGATGATGATGATGATGATGATGATGATGATGATGATGATGATGATGATGATGATGATGATGATGATATACAAGGCGCAGGGTGAATTTGCACAAGGGTATATTATGTTCCAATGTCAGCCGGTAAGTTTAAGTGATGCAACATTTCGGTCTTCGATTTGTTACAGGACATGTTTTGGGATTGGTATCGATTTACAAGTTTCAAACCATCGTTTGGTTGTACTGAGTTATTTTTATTTATTTATTTATAATGTATTAAGGTTGCTCTACTAGTTATTGCATACTTTCAGGATTTAGCTATAGCACATTTCTAATAACTCCGTGTCATTTCAAAAATACACTATCCTATCCTATCCTAACTCGTAACTCTGAGGTCGTAGGCGCACCACAGATGATCGTTTAACCAGCGTACTCCATCTTTCCCTGTCTCAGCAACCCTGATGGTTTCGCTCAGTGTCAAACCAGTCCATTCTCGAATGTTGTCCTCCCACCTCTTTTTCGGTCTCCCTCTTCTTTTACCTCCTTGCACTGTGCCTTGCAGGATGGTCTTTGCAAGACCTGATGATCTGGTGACATGGCCATACCGTCGGAGTTTCCGTTTTTTCACCACGGTGAGCAGGTCATTGTGTTGTCCAATGGCTTTTGTGATGCTCTGTCGGATTTCATCATTGGTGATGTGCTGGGTATAGGAAATGCCCAGAAGTCGTCTGTGGCACCTCAGCTCCATACTTTGTATTCTTCGTTGTAAATCTGCTGTAAGGGTCCATGTTTCGCAAGCGTATAGAAAGATGGAGATGACAAGGGAGCGAAGCAGCCTTACCTTGGAATGTAGGCTGATGGTCCTGTCTTTCAAAATTGGCTTCAACCTCTCCAGGGCAACAGTTGTTTGTGCGATCCTGCAGAGGACTTCCTGTCGGGACTCATTATCTGATACAATGGCTCCTAAATATTTGAAGCTATGTACTGTGTTGAAGGATTGGCCTTGGACTTTGATGCCAGTGTTGATGCCATTGGTGTTGTTGGTCATCATTTTAGGCTTCTCTGCAATTATTTCCATTCCATAGGCTCTGAAGGTGGTGTCAAGCCTCTGTACAAGCTGTTCAAGTTTTTGTTCCTCTCCAGCCAATCCATCAATGTCATCCGCAAAACGAAGGTTGGAGATTGCTCTACCCCTTATGCTTTTTGTGCCTTCGTAATTTGCAAGGGCATCTGACATGCACTCTAGGAAGATGTTGAAGAGTGTTGGAGAGAGTAGGCATCCTTGACGCACACCGATTGTTGTTCTGAACCAGTTTCCGATGGCGCTGTTGTGGAGGACTGCACTGATAGCCTTGTCATACAGGCTTTTGATGACTTCAAAAATTTTAGGGCCTATGTTGTACGCTCTCATTGTTGCCCTCAGAGCTGCATGCAAGACTCAGTCAAACGCCTTCTTAAAGTCTATGAACACATGACATAGATGTTCTTGGTGCTGTAGGTATTTTTCGAAGATTATTCTGAAGTTGAAAATCTGTTCAGTGGTACTTCGCCCTGCCCTGAATCCAGCTTGTTCTTCAGCTATGATTTGTTCAGCTTTGGGTTTTAGCCTGTTGAGTATAAAATCAGGAGGACCTTGCTGGGATGGCTGATGAGGCTGATGGTGCGGAATTTTAACATTCCTGAAGCTTACCTTTTTTGGGAAGAGTGATGACAAGCGACTGGGTCCATGGTGTAGGCCACTCCCCACTCTGCCAGATCTTGTTACAGATAATAGTGAGGGCGTCAATCATCGCTTCTCCTCCTGCTTGAAGCAGTTCCGCGGGTATGTTATCCACTCCCGCTGACTTCCCTTTCTTCAGTGATTGCAATGCTGCCTCAACTTCTTCTCGGAGAATTGGGAGGATATCTTCTTCTTTTCTGTTCTCAGGACATGCTAGAACTGATGGGTCTCCATTTGGTATGTGATTGTAAAGGTCAGAGCAGTACTCTGTCCATCTGTCCAAGATTTCTTGTTCTTCTGTAAGGCATATGCCAAACTTGCTTTGGATCGTGAAGACCTGGGGCTGTTTAACACTGGTCAACCGCTTCACAGTCTGGTAGGCTTTCTCGCTGTTGTTCTTGTTCAGACTGTTCTCTATTTCCTGGCATTGATCTTCTATCCAGTTATTTTTTGCTGTGCTCACGCCTTTCCCGATGTCATTGTGTCAAAATACACAAACTATGGTTTCATTACTTAAATAGCCATTCTACTTTGTTTAAGGCTCTGACAGTATGAGTATGGAAATAAGATTTAAGGCTCTGACAGTATAAATATGGAAATGAAGTATTACACAGTGCTACGCTCACAGACTCTCTTTAAGGCTTAAAAAAAGTGTTGTGATTTTCGTTTTTTGTTATTATTGAAACAACTACAACAATAATGCCATACACTTTAGAAAACTATGTAAACCCTTAAATTCGTATGTCTACATATAATAACACTGGATTAGACTCTCTCTCTCTCTCTCTCTCTCTCTCTCTCTCTCTCTCTCTCTCTCTCTCTTTTGTTATAAGTCAGATCCATAGGACCCAATGGCATTATCCTATTAAGGGTTTTGACTTCAACTTTTAATTTATATTTCTCGTGCAAGAAAAATTGCATTGAAGCAGGTCCTACCGCTAGAATTAAATATTTATTAAGTGGTAAAACTGAAAGCTCTCCACCAGCCAGTCAATTTACAATAAAGACATCCCACGCAGGGGACGCTGAGGCTATGCTCTAATTTATCGAACCCCCGTCTACAAAAACAAAATAGAATACAAACATCATTATAAATTATCAACAAAACACATGCATATAAAATGCTTACATTGCTAAATAATAACATCATAGGAAGCCCTAGTGACCACCTGGCAGAAAGCGTCCAGTATTCCCAAGCTGATCCAACAGACCTCATACACAAATAAGGAGTCTTGTCCCGGAAGAGTTTTCAAGAAAAAAGGTAGATGACTGGTCTAGCGAAGAAGAAGGTAGTATAGCAGATTGAAAGAACAGAGCAGTAATGAGAAAGAGCAAATGAGAAAGACAGCGACAGTGGGAATTTAAAGCACTAAATTTTTAGAAAGTGGGGATACTATTTATACTGAAACCCCCGGCACCCCAACGGGAGTGACTTTCCTATATACCCTTCCATCACATTAACAATGCATTCTAGTCTCAATTTGACACGGCAAACCTCCTATTCGCTACATTAGCATTCTTTTTCATGGCAGTAACAAATATCTTTATCGGTGTCTACCGCTGTACCTCACTAATCAGATTGCTTGCTCCGGCCCGAATGACATACAAGCCAGACAGGCAGACCGACCGATTGACCGACAGTCCCACCGACCGAAATTTAGTTCGTTCTGGTTTTCCGACATTTTCAAAGTGTTTCCAGATATATTATACTGTCTGCAAATGCGAGAAAATGGCGTGCAAGTGAAATTCATTGGTGGCAGCTTCATGTTCCGTTGGTTATTAACAATCTCCATTTACATACAAACCTCTGTGTGTGTGTGTGTTTTTCTGTGTGTGTGGGGGTGTGTGTGTGTGTGTGTGTGTTAAAGTTCTGTAGCGGATGATAAATTAATCGATACAGTTCTGCAAACCCAAGAACAAATATGCGGTCTAACGGTATGCATGAGAAAACCCTTAATTTTCGATGGTCACCTGGCCACCTCCAAAGGTAACACACAATCAGGTCGTTAACTGTTTTCAACACATACACACACATACAGAGAGAGAGAGAGAGAGAGAGAGAGAGAGAGAGAGAGAGAGAGAGAGAGAGAGAGAGTTGACGATAGAATATTTAGGTACAGTATGAACAGTCTTTTGCAAGTGCAAGCAGTAAAATAGGGGTCTAACTGAACTGGGAGCCGGAGAACTCATAGGTTACGATGGTATAATAATAATAATAATAATAATAATAATAATAATAATAATAATAATAATAATAAAGGATGCTATCGCGCTCTTTTCTTCAATCGAACTCAAAGTGCGGCGATCTCAAGAGATCGCAAATGATAGAAAACGGAAGATCAATAAAGGTCGTTATTTTTAAAATATAGATTTACTGCATCCAATACCATTATTGAATGGAGGGAGGAAACCGGATAACCCGGACGTATAAATTAATAAACAGAGTTTTATTTGGGCAAGGAAGAGGAGAAAATTGGAGTTTAACGGTATTGAAGAAATCACAGTTTACGATAGGCAGTAAATTCCTAGATACAAGCCCAAGAAGCCCATGCAGAACAACGAGGTCTAACTGTATATCGGAGAACTCACATTTGGCGTCGTGTGGGTAACAGTAGCAAGTTGACATGACCTTAGTTTTAGACCAAACACTAGGCAATTAAGTGGAGTTTTCTGTCGGCTTCCATGCCGACCTATCTTGTTCCAGCCAACGCCGCTTCCTCCATCCTTCTCTTAAAGTGAGTCTGAGATCATTATTTTCAAACGTTTACTCTAGATAGCATGATAATAGAAGGGTATATAAAACCATATTTTGTAGGTGAAAATTCTCAAATACGCTGTATACGCAACTACCCCCGTTGGGGGGCCGGGGGTTTCAGTATAAATAGTATCCCCACTTTCTGGAAATTTAGTGTTTTAAATTCCCACTGTCGCTGTCTTTCTCATTTGATCTTTCTCATTCCTGCTCTGTTCTATCAATCTGCTATACTATCTTCTTCTTTGCTAGACCAGTCATCTACCTTTTTTCTTCAAAACTCTTCCGGGACAAGACTCCTTATTTGTGTATGAGGTCTGTTGGATCAGCTTGGGAATATTGGTTGCTTTCTGCCAGGTGTTTGATTGATTGATTGATTGATTGATTGATTGATTGTTGCTTTAGGTCCAGCGGACTCTTCCGAGCCAAATCAGGACCGGACAACCCCCGATCCGCATAAAAGATCTGCTGAAACAACCCTAGTGTGAAAATTGAATGCCCTCCACCGGCCAGTCACTTTACAATAAAGACATCCCACGCAGGGGACGGCTGAGGCTTTACCCCAACTACTCGAACCCCCGGTTACAAAAACAAAATAGAATACAAACATCATTATAAATTATCAACAAAACATATACATATAAAATGCCTATATTGCTAAGTAATAACATCATAGGAAGCCCTAGTGACCACCCGGCAGAAAGCGTCCAACACTCCCAAGCTGATCCAACAGACCTCATACACAAACAAGGAGTCTTGTCCCGGAAGAGTTTTCAAGAAAAAAGGTAGGTCATTGATCTAGCGAAGAAGAAGATAGTATAGCAGAGTGATAGGACAGAGCAGGAATGGGAAAGAGTAAATGAGGAAGACAGCGACAGTGGGAATTTAAAGCACTAAATTTCCATAAAGTGGGGATACTATTTATACTGAAACCCCCGGCACTCCAACGGGGGTACTGTTGCCGCAGTGAATCGGTCATTCCTACAAAGGAAAGACAGGTTTTCAACTGGGGCTTTCACTTTTCCCTTTATAGGTTAGAACAATCTACAGTGGCAAGATTGCTCATGACCCCAAGGGGCTTCTGCCAGGTGGTCACTAGGGATTCCTGCCAGGTGGTCACTAGGGATTCCTATGATGTTATTATTTAGCAATGTAGGGATGTTATATGTATGTGTTTTGTTGATAATTTATAAAGATGTTTGTATTCTATTTTGTTTTTGTTAACGGGGGTTCGATAAATTAGAGTACAGCCTCAGCGTCCCCTGCGTGGGATGTCTTTATTGTAAAGTGACTGGCTGGTGGAGAGCTTTCAGTTTTACCATTAGGGTTGTTTCAGCAGATCTTTTATGCGGATCAGGGGTTGTCCGGTCCTGATTTGGCTCGGGAGAGTCCGCTGGACCTAAAGCAATAATCATGTAATGTAATGTAATGTATACGCAACTTTAACACACACACACACACACACACACACACACACACACACACACACACACCCGCACACACACACACACACACACACAAATACACACAAACAAATCCGCCCCTATTATGATGTCACCTGGTGAATTCCTTACTATGAGGTCACTACACGTCAAACGCTACAACATGCCGATAATAACTTTGCACAGAAACAGACACAGCAAAACCGCTAGTCTACTAGTCCAGTCACGCAACTATAACTCCAGGTTTGCTACGCCTGTATTGAATTCTAAGGGCGATAGGTAAGGCACTCAGTGCTCACAACATACCACATTTGGGATGGTCGCACACGAAGTTTAGACTTAATTTTCCCCAGATTAAGACACCAAAAAATGGTATCAATATATAAGCACATACGTATAGTCATCTCTTAGCCTGAATTAGACATTTTATACGTTTTTGCGCAATTTCTTTTTTATCGCAACCTTAGAGGCACTTTGATAATTCAGTTCCGTCTAACATCCCATCTATCATACACAACCACCAACCGCCTTTGTTTGTTTTTTCTTCTTCTCTTATTTAGAATTTTTGCAATCTTGTTAAAGCGTCCCATTAAGCTTTCAAAATAGTTAACCTCAAAGTCAAAATTAATTTAGCCCACTGCTCGCCACTTTCACCATCCAACCGGTTTAACCGTCCAAACGGAAATATTTTCTCATTAGCTGTGCAGAAAGTGAACATCCTTACTTTTACTTCAGTAAAGTAAAACAACCAGGATGCCTTACTTCTTTGTCTTTTTTTCCTTCTTTTTTTTATTTTATTTACTAAAGACCTTCCCGGCATGCGTCACTCCATTTCCGGCGGTGTCAGAAGTCAAAATATAACTGACACACTGACCTCCCACGCGCGCATTAGGCTTTTTCTCTGTTGGCAGCAACTGTCGACGTTTGTCAAAGTGACCTTGGGTTTTCAAGCGACGGAATGGGATTTCATGATGATTCCACAGAAAAAGGGGTGAATTATAACAAGAGTATTCTGCATCCAGAAGCCTAAATTCATGGCCGAAGACTATTCCGGTTCGTACATGGTGTAGCAATTAGTCCGAAATAGCTATCCATGCAGTTGGAAAATAGTCAGTAATAGTTGAAAACAGAATAATGACTAGATACCCAGTTCGGACATACTATAGCGACTAGCCAAACACTGAGTATGTTAAGCCTAACTTAGTCTTTCATGAGAGCGATTTCATATTGGAAAAACTAGAATCAGCCACCCCTCCCCCCTCCACCTTCTCCCCTACACGATCTAAGACTACTGTTAAAAATTTAGAACCATACTGACCACAATTATGTAGCCTTTATGGGAGAACTTGAGTGTTGCCTAAAGCGGGTGCTGCAGTAGGTGGTACAGCCCAACGATTGGCAATATTGCACATTCCACAAGGCTTGGGAGAGATGCACTTTTATGGCGATGAATTAAACAGTCATAAATTTTGTATTTCTGACGAAGCCTCGAAGTCCATTTTGGCCTTGTTTTTATCGGTCGTGCATCAAATCTGGCTTTGTGTTGATTCTAGGATACTCAAATTCTTTGATCTGTGGTTGTTCTCCAATACTCTCCAAATGGTAGAGGGGGGAATGGAGGAGTTTGGAGAGTGTTGGGGCGGGGTGGGGATGGTGTGAGAGTTTGGGGGGTGGAGCGTTGGCTCAGGGACTGACGCTTGCACGACACTAAGAGATATGGCGTCTGCAGCAACCTGTCCAGTCTGGCCCTTCTTGTTTTACATTCACAAATTCTCTCAAGGCCAAAATTCACTTTTCCTACCCAACCGCTGATCAGCTAAGACGCGCGCTCAGCCAACTGTTCGCAAACAGAAGAACGTTCTATATTCAAGCATCCCATTTCAACAGCGTTGAAGGGGCATGATCGTCGAGGCTCCTCGTCGAGATGACGCTATAATTTCAACATCAGATTGTTGTGCGTTAGACAAGCACACTGAGGTAGACAAAGATGGCCGCAAAACAAGCTAGTTAGTTCATTATTTTTATAGGTTCCATCGGCCTGCAAAGAGCCGAATCAGGACAATTTGGTTGAAAGAGGGCTCACCCCTGATCCGTACCGTATAAACGATCTGCTGAAACAACCCTAATGGTAACACTAAAGGCATTCCACCAGCCAGTCATTTTATAATAACGGCATCCCATGCAAGGGACGCTGAGGCTGTACTCGAACCCCCGTTTACAAAAACAAAATAGAATACAAACATCATTATAAAATATTAACCAAACACATACATCTAAAATGCCTGCTTTGCTGAATAATAACACCATAGAAAGCCCTAGTGACCAGTTGGCAGAAAGCGTCCAATATTCTTAAGCTGACCCAACAGACTCATACACAAGTGAAAAGTCTGGGGAGAGTTTTTCAAGAAAAAAGATAGGTGACTGGTCTAGCGAAGGAGATAGTAGATTGATAGAACAGAGTATATATAAGCGAGAAAGAACAAATGACAATGACAGAAACAGTGGTAATTTACAGCACTAAATTTGCGCAAAGTGTGGATACTATTTATACAGAAACCCCCGGAACACCCATGAGGGGGGGGGGAAGATAGGTGGGGTGGGGTGTCCGCCAAGCAAGAGCGTAACGAGAAATGTAAGATTCGTTCGGTCATTTAAAAATGTCTTGCTTTATAGAAAAGAAGAAGAAGAGGAAGCAGGAGGAGGAGGAGGAGGAGGAAAAAGAAGAAGAAAAAAAAGAAGCGACGACAACGAGGAAAAGAAAAAAGACGACGACGACGACATAAAGAAAAAAGATCATAAGAATGAATGAACATTGAGGTTTAAGGTCAGCACCCACACCATTGGCGATATGGCAGACGGGGATAACCATCCTAGGGAAAACGGGGTAGGGACCTAAATCAACACTGAACCACCAGAGCAATCCTATTGCTAAAATGGACAGTGAACAGTGGACAATTTTTATTTTATTTAGGATACCACGGGATTCGAACCTGGGTCATCGGAGTGCCAGGCGAACGCTCTACCACTTGATCTACGGCGGTGGGACAAGATGAAGTTGTTGTTGTATCAATTTTTATTCATCAGATTAACATAAGTTGTACTGATAAAGATGAAGATGAAGAAGGAAGAGGAAGAAGAAAGGGGGAAGAAGATGGGGTGATGAGGTAGAAGGTGGGGGTGAGGGGGGAGGAGAAAACCTGTCATGCGCTTATTTTGTTTTCAATAGTACTGTAAGTCTGTTGAAACAATATGACAGTATAGTATTCGCTATTATTTTATTATTCCACTCGCGGTGTGTGGGAACCAAGGATCGGGAAGTTTTGATAGAGCGAGTGCTGGTAGTTCTGCTCAGTAGATTGCCTGTATGCTACAATCAATTTAGCGAGATCAAGGTAAGCTAATCGTTTTTTTTGTTGCTGTTGTTTTAGGTGAGTGGCTGGATAAGTTAACTATGAGAAACACTAGCCCTGATTCAATTATGATACGTCCCTCTTCGCTCTCCTTACGCTTCATTTTCCACTATCAGTGTCGTAGTAGGACTATATATTAGAGTCCGTTTTTAATCTTATGCCGACTATGTCAAGGACTCGTCGTCGTCGTTGTCGTCGTTGTTGTTGTTTTTGTTGTTGTTGTTGTTCTTCTTCTTCTTCTTGTTCTTCTTCTTCTTCTTCTTCTTGTTCTTGTTGTTGTTGTTGTTGTTGTTCTTCTTCTTCTTCTTGTTCTTGTTCTTGTTGTTGTTGTTGTTGTTGTTGTTGTTCTTCTTCTTCTTCTTCTTCTTCTTCTTCTTCTTCTTCTTCTTCTTCTTCTTCTTCTTCTTCTTCTTCTTCTTCTTCTTCTTGTTTTCTTCTTCTTCTTCTTCTTCTTGTTCTTCTTCTTCTTCTTCTTCTTCTTCTTCTTCTTCTTCTTCTTCTTCTTCTTCTTCTTCTTCTTCTTCTTCTTCTTCTTCTTGTTTTCTTCTTCTTGTTGTTTTTGTTCTTCTTCTTCTTGTTCTTCTTCTTGTTGTTCTTCTTGTTCTTGTTCTTCTTCTTGTTGTTCTTCTTGTTCTTGTTCTTCTTGTTTTCTTCTTGTTCTTGTTCTTGTTCTTGTTCTTCTTGTTCTTGTTCTTGTTCTTCTTCTTCTTCTTCTTCTTCTTCTTCTTCTTCTTCTTCTTCTTAGTTTTCACCCGATACACATTGTTGTTGTTATTAAAATAGTTGGAAATCATAGTGAGCCAAACGTCGCGCGGTCGGTCCGTTCTGCACGCGTATTTCAAGAAACATTGAATGGTTTTTGCTCAAACTTCCTAGGAACATTACCTGAGTTAATGGTCTACCTGCCATGCCGCGGCGTTTGTACGCTGCACACTATTTGCTCTGCTGCAAATAGCAAGATCGCTGGAGACATTTTGTTGCGAAACATTTTTTGCTCAATATCTCAAAACCGATTTTGTTTTGAAAATGATTTTGGTATACATGGCCAACCATTTTAAGGGGAGTCCGGCTTTCGGTTAATCGGTCGTTTGGTCGATTTCACTTTGTTTTCTTCAAAACACAGTTTAGCCTTATTTTAAAAATGACTTAACCGATTTGTATTACTTGTCCTTATGCAAGTACTTAAATCATTACTCAACTTTTAGTAGACATAAATTATTATAGGCAATATTTGCAATATAATCTAGCCAACGGCAATACATTTTCTGTTATGTTCACCCACACACGATTCTGGCGAAGGAGGTTGGGGTTAAAGGGGGGTCTCTCGCTTGCATCACCCTCCAGCAAAGCCCAACATTTACCCAGGGAGCCGCCGCCTCTGATCTTATCGTGTCCCTATGGGAGGAAAAGGGGCTTCTCCCTATCCTCCATAGCTAATCCTCCAATGCACCCCTGATTTCACCCCGCGGGGTGGCAGCGAGCCTGAACCGTATCCAGTATCACCGTCACTGGCACTCTGCTTTTGCTGCTGCTGCTGCCGGGCTACATCATCATGATGATATGTTAATGTTGTTGATGATGATGATGATGATGATGATGATGATGATGATGATGATGATGATGATGATGATGATGATGATGATGATGATGATGATGATGATGATGATGACGGTAGTGACAGCAATACATCCTGACAGTAATAACCCTCACAGTCAGTAACTACCCCTTGCGAATCACTACGCTCTCACCTTAAATTTTCCACATTCTTTTTCTTGTCTCTTCACATTCTGACTTTCCACTATACACTTCACGCACGCACACATACACACACATACATACATACACACGCATAAATACGTACATAGACGCACGCACGCGCACTCACTCACACACACGCACGCGCACAAACACAGTCCACTCCCATTTCCCCGTTTCACACAATGCATCACCCAAGCCCCATCCACACAAACATTCCAGACACGGAGTGTTTTCCGTCCCATTTTGAAAATTACGAATCCTTTTTGTGCATTTTTGCTTCATTTCCTACAGCACATCAAACCGCAGCATCCCTGCATAAAAGCGTTGTGTGAAGATCAAAGCAACACAGCAGGCACTGACACTAAAGACAAGAGCGAGACCAGACATCATCTTCTTACTACCTATCCTCAATGTTTCGCAGGGACTACATCTTCTTCTTCCTCTCCTTCTTCTTCTTTTTCTCCTTCTTCTTTTTCTCCTTCTTCTTTTTCTCCTTCTTCTTCTTCTTCTTCTTTCTTTTTCTTCTTCTTCTTCTTCTTTCTTTGTGTTGTTGTTCTTCTTTTTCTTTTTCTTTTTCTGTTCTGTTCTTTTTTTTCTTTTTTTTTTTTAAAGGAAAGACGTTCACCACGATCTTATTCTGGTCTTCCAAGATCGGACAACGTCTATTTCCCTCTGTTTATTTATTTATTTATTTTTAAAAAAAAAAACGTTCTTATATAGCGCTTTTCCAGTTCAAGCGCTGCTCAAGGCGCTGGCAATAAATATGGAATTTAACTCCAGCCGACCGAGACGCCCCGCCACCTACACCCCTCCTCCCCCCGCCCACTCCCCGATTATAATATCTTCCATTGGATCAAGAGAGAAAGAGAGAGAGAGAGAGAGAAAGAGAGAGAGAGAGAGAGAGAGAGAGAGAGAGAGAGAGAGAGAGAAAGAGACAGACAGACAGAGAAAGAGAGAGAATTTGTTATATTACCTGATTGCAATGAACACTAGAAAGAAAATGGGTATTTATAAGCCTAATCACGTTTACTTTGGCCCACCTGACCACCAAATAAACGATAAGATATTGACCTAGTCTAGTAAGTGAAGCGTGATACAGAATGCCTCAAACTTTGAAGATCGACGACCACTGCTATTCTGAACTCGGAAATTCCCACCGCCGTAGCTCAGAGGTAGAGCGTTCACCCGTCCTCCCGGTGACCCAGGTTCGAATCTCATGGTGGACAAGATAACAGGTTTTTTTGCTTGTTTTTGTTTTTCTTCCACTGTTCATACTAGCAACGTTTATTCATTCAACTCTGTCTTGTTCACCGCTGGAGGCTTTTCATCAAGCCTGTTCCTCGTTCTACAGTGATAACAATTGATAAAACTCCCTCGGATAAGAGTATAAGACGAGGCCTAGGCGGTGCACGCATGCAGTCAATCGCACGGAGTGTACAAAAACCTGACGCTCATGTTCTAGACGGGTAGGTGCCGGCTACACAAATACACTCAGCATGCGCTAGCTTCCTTCTCTACATCACCGATGGCAGGTGGGGGTCTCGGGTGGCTTGATTTAGCTCTTGTGTCGGCCAACGCCTTGAGCAGTTCTTGAGTTGGAAAAACGCGATATATGAAGGATTAAATAAATAAATCCATTAATTAATAAAACTCCAAATAAGTCTTCTCGTACTCAGACGGAGACACAAGCACAAAATTCATTTATTTGATCAAAATAATGAGGTTCTCGACTACGTGAAACAGGATGTGCTTGTACGTTCTGTGATTTCTTGAGACAGTGGCAGTGCGGCGCCGAACGTTTTCCGTCTACAAATTTGCCTTTTGAGTGTTGTCGCGGCCATTGAGTTTATCGTCATCATCATCATCATCATCATCATCATCATCATCATCATCATCATCATCATCATCATCATCATCATCATTCTCATCATCATCATCATCATCATTATCATTATCTCTCTTCTTTTTCTTCTCCTTCTTCGCCTCCTCCTCCTCCTTCTACCTCTTCCTCTCCTTCTTCTTTTTCTCCTCCTCCTCTTTTTTTTTCTTCTTCTTTTAACATAAATTTTATTCAGCAAACAAACCAGATATTAATACAAGGCAAAACATCAGGGCGCACAAAAGCACAAGGCTTAAATAAGTGCTATCCAAATAATAATAATGTGTCAAAATATCACTGGCGGACGACAGGAAACAACAGAACGTTGATTAAAAATACAAGAAATAGAAAAAAGAAATTTTTTTATAAAAAGAAAAGTGAAGGGGAAGAGAAAAAAAATAGAAAAAATAGGGGGGGGGTGCATGGTGGTGGTAGGGGAGAGGGGTTGGGGCGTGGAGGGGGGGCGGGTGCGAGAGAGTTATACGAGGAGGGACGGGTGCGGGTGCGAGGGAGTTATACTTGTGGGAAGAAACTAATGAGTGTGTTGAAGATCAAAGTTAGAAAGTGTTTTTCTCCTTCTTCTTCTTCTTCGTTTTCTCTCTCACCCCCCCCCCACCCCCCACCCCTCTCTCTCTCTCTCTCTCTCTCTCTCTCTCTCTCTCTTTCTCCTTAATTTGCTCCTGGTTGTCGTTCTTCTTTTTTATCAATTAAATTCCGCATATCTTAGTGCAATACTTTCCTCTGTCCGTTCTAAGCAGCCCTCAAGATCTGAAGGCCAACCATCGGACCTGACTCCATCCCCCATTCCCGCATACCCAAAATATGTATTTAACATAATGATGTTTTTGCACCCAAACAATCTTAGAAAGAGCCGAGAATAGATTTTAAATGGCAGATTACGTCATGTTTAAAAATATAGTTAACAGGGCACATAAACGCGTTGACCTGATGTCGGTTTCAACCTTTTTTAAATTAGGCTCTTTGTTATACCGTGGCGCGCAGACAAGCACCCAGACAGAATAACATTTTAAACTTAATGACCTGTTATGTCATCATGTACGATCACACACATCTTAATTAACTTTAATATTAAATAAATACATGTGTAATGAATCAAAGAAGCATTTGTTGGGAATATTGAGAGAGAGAGAGAGAGAGAGAGAGAGAGAGAGAGAGAGAGAGAGAGACTTCAGACTTCAGAACTTTATTTTAAAAGGTTAAGATTTTAGGCATGAGCCTATTCTTACAATCAGACCTTTTATAATAAGATAAAGATAGCATCAAAATGTACTATACCATTATAAAATAAAATTTAAAAAAATAATTTAAAAAATAAAAAAAACACTTTAATTACAACAAATACAAAAAGACAAAAGCCCAACCACCATTACTGCTACAACTATATATACCACCACTACTACTATGATACACGGCTAGAAACAATAAAAGCAAATCTTATTAGGAGACAATAACAATGAAACAATCTTAAGAGGTTCAATTAGTTAAAAGCAAAGTACACAACAACAACAAATTTACATATTTATGAAACAAATTAATCAATATGAAGCAATACATTTGATTTTTGCATGCATATTTATGATATACATTATAACATGAATTTTACATTTGCAATTATGATACAGTTTATAGTACAAACTATAATAGAGAGAGAGAGGGGGGGGGATTTTTATGAGTATAATACATGATTGTACATAGTAAAAAAATCAATTTTAACAATACAAAACTAGGTTTGGTAATATTCAAAAAAATTTTTTGATGCGTGGTGGTATCTATAATGGGTTTTTTTCTGCGCTTGAAACAGAAAATGTTCAAAGCGGCACAATTAAAAATATTAAGCTGCTTCAACTGCTTACAATTGGACACGCATCGAAATCGGGGGGACAAGAGCTTTCATTGTTAACTTAACAACAGCTCCTAATAGTATAGGAAACTACTCTTTATTTGTGATCCGGAATACCATTAAATAGACATCGTTATATGTTTAAAAGGCATGTGGGGAAAAGCCAGCCTTGAATAAGACAACATATACTAATAATGTAATTTCTACCGGCACTATAAATTCTTCTTTGTTTGCTTCGCGCCAGAGTTATCGTCCATATTTGTCACAGTCCTCGTGAGAAGATGAGATGTTTTTCTTGTAGATCATATGTACAAGTAAGCGAAAGATATTGAAATACGTGGACAGGACAGACACCAACTTAAAAAAAACCACACACAACAGTACAATACACAAATAAATGAAAACAGTATCTAAAAAGATCTTGATGGCATTATGGCGTGTTCAACAGCGCGAGATGTGACGACAAAAGATCTGTGCGAATGAAGGTGTGTTCACAAGTACGAGGACTAACGACAAAGCGATGACGACGGTGCGGGTAGGCAGGCGTGGAAACTAATCACCAACAGCGCCGTGCGGACGGCTTCTGGATGATGCAGCAGCGTAACCGACGCGTCTTTCCTGTGACTTCCCAATTCTGAGAATCTGCAAAATCCCTATCACTGTGTTGTTACCCACCCTTATATTTTAATCTATTGTATTTGTAACAAAAATTGTCTGGTTGTAACACAGACTGTATAGGCAAACGCCATACCTTCTGTTTACAAAACAGTCGCCATATTGATTCGCTCGGAGATATTATGGCCAAATCTTTTCTGTCTCTCATCGAGCGGTTCAAGAGTTTTCTCCCCTTTTTCTATCGCTTGCTCTACTTTAAAGGAAAATGTCCATAATTTAAAAACAGTTAAATGTGGCTTTATTCCCACCAACGTATCACCTACTGTCTTAAAAAGCGATGAATATTATAGCTGATGTTATCTGATATTATTTCACTGCAGCGGCTACGAGTTCACCTGGTGTATAGGTATGAAGCCAAAATTGTGCTGGGATATGTCAAAATATATGTTAAAAAAAAACACACACTGCAAATGAAATAAAATTCAATTAGGACTATTGCAAGAAAAGGAAGAAGCTTTTTTTTTTTACTCTATAACTATCTTCGAAGTTGGCAACACGATATTTCGTATGATCAAGGTCTGTATGGCTTTCAAAGGTGTTGCAAGGCCATGCTGGCGATGATACTCTGCAAGCGCCGGAAGTGGCTCCAGCATGTCGTGGACAACCAAGACCACAGCTTACGGCGGCGCCGCTCATAACGCTTTCATCAATAAAGATGCTCATAATTACGCCAGCGGTTCAAGTGGACATCATCGTTACTGGTAGCAGCAGCAGCTTTTGCGCAGTTGTAGAAGAAGAAGAAGAAGAAGAAGAAGAAGAAGAAGAAGAAGAAGAAGAAGAAGAAGAAGAAGAAGAAGAAGAAGAAGAAGAAGAAGAAGAAGAAGAAGAAGAAGAAGAAGAAGAAGAAGAAGAAGAAGAAGAAGAAGAAAATAATTAGCTGGGAAGGAGATAAGAAATCGCTCATGACACTCTCACTAAAAATTATGCCAGTAATTTAAATAGGCATCAACATCATCAGCAGCAGCATTTAAAACTGCAAGAAATCAAGAGAGAAAAGCAGGTAGAATAATAAACGGACAAAAGAGGAAGAAACTGCCCATAACACTTTCACCAATAGGGATGCACATAATTACTTTAGCAGTTCCAGCCGACATCATCACCACTTCCAGAAGCAACAGCTTTAAAAAGAAGAAGAAGAAGAAGAAGAAGAAGAAGAAGAAGAAGAAGAAGAAGAAGACACCCGATACACCACCCGATACACATTGGTCGAACACTACCAGAAGCATGCGTTATTAGTCGCCTCAACAGGCGATAAAGCATGCTCCCGTGCTTCAGAGCACTGCTTTCTATACGCTTCAAGCTCTATAGTCACGGAAAAAGCGCAATTTCACTGCAGTGAACTCATGAAAATAGAAAAATGTAAGTTTCGTCTCCTCTAGGGGACGAATTAGGTCAAACTGCAGGGTTCAGCCTGACACAAAAAAGCTATGGGCCATTGGGCCCCTCAGATCAAATTTCAATGGGCCATGATTTCAGCAGTAATTTACGTACATGTAAAAGACAACCTGGAGATATTATTACAGAAATTAAAACAAAATAGATTATTGTGAGTGTGCATGTGTTGTGAAGCATGTTTACCAACAAAACACTAACCAGAAACAGGGATCAGTATTTTGACTTGACTCGGGGCTCACACAATCATCTTGCGTAGGATTAGCGGCGGTAGACTGTGGCTTAACAGCAGCAAACGACAGTCTAGACTGTCCTACCTCAAGTTTAGGTATATTTGGGGTGGGGAGGGGGGGGACATTTTCAAAGCGGCACAAAGAAAAACACAAAATCCTCCTTGCACGGACACAACATACGCGCACACGATATCAAATTCTGATTTGGAAGAATCGTACAACACTTCTTATTGGCTGAAAGATCAAAATCCGGGCCCTCATAGCCAATCGCTGAACTTGCCTTAGCAAAAGCACGTTTGTCGCCTCCAATACAGTGCACTGTTATTGTGGTGGCGCACTGGTACCAAAAATCGAAGCGCCATTCGGCCCCTGGCAAGAATTGTAGATGGGTCATTTTTAATTTTTATGCGTCAATGGCGCAGGGCGCGCTAGTAAACTGATCCCTGAAACTGTATTAGTTTCTAGGTCAACTGTCTTTTACGAACCGTTTGACAATGTTTTTGAACCGTTTGTTGACGCCGGATCGTGTCCTCACTTGGTTTCATGCAATTTAAGAATCCAACAAGGCAATTGAGTTTTTGAGACGGAAAGAGCGGAATGTTGTAGAGCAACATTCTGTATATATTTACAGTGAAATTGCGCTTTTTCCGTCACTATAGCGCTTGAAGCGTATAGGAAGCAGTGCTATGAAGCATGAGAGCATGCTTTATCGCCTGTTGAGGCGACTAGTAAAACATGCTTCTGGCAGCCTTCGACCAATGTGTACCGGGTGAAGAAGAAGAAGAAGAAGAATGGGAGGTGGAGGAGGAGGAAGAGAAGGAGGAGGAGGAAGACTGGAGGACGAGGAGAAAAAGATGGAGCATGAGAACAACAATAAGAATAAGAAGGCGCTGATAACATTTCGCCAACTATATTTATTTTTCTCTTTATAAATATATTTATATATTTCTTTATCTTAGAAACTTATTTTACATTCAGTCATTTAAATCCTTCCATAAAACCCATTATGTTCCTACGACCAATTGAAATGAAAGTAACGAATTGGCAATGTCATAGTTCGCGTGTGTGTGTGTGTGCGCGCGCGTGATTGTGCTGTGTGTATGTGTGTGTGCATGCGCGCGCACGTGTGTGTGTGTGTGTTTTGTTTATATTTTATAATGATGTTTATATTCTATTTTGTTTTTGTCAACGGGGTTCGATAAATTAGAGTATAGCCTCAGCGTCCCTTGCGTGGGATGACTTTATTGTAAAGTGGCTGGCTGGTGGAGTGCCTTCAGTGTTACCACTAGGGTTGTTTCAGCAGATCTTTTATACTGATCAGGGGTGAGTCCTCTTTCAAATAACTTGTGGTCCTGATTTTGTGGTCCTGGTTCGGCTCTTTGCAGTCCGCTGGACCCTGTAATCAATGAATAACTAAACTAAACTAAACTCACGCGCGCACACACATACGCAAACTTTGTGGATCTGTTTCATCGATTTCAATCTTATTAAATGACTGAATTAAAGATGAATAGAGAAACAGGCAACTTTGTTTCAAATACTAGGGCCTTAACGTAACTGTTAATACTTCATGAATTTTCCTTGTTATTTTTTTATACTTAAAGTTGTTCTGTATTCATGTAAGCGCCTAGAGATATATTTAGATTAGGCGAATAAACAATTATGAATAATAATAATAATAATAATAATAATAATAATAATAATAATAATAATAATAATAATAATAATAATAATAATAATAATAATAATAATAATAATAATAATTTCACAGAAATGTGTCCATTAGTTTCAGAGAAAAGTGCGCAAATATCACTTCCGGACGGACGCCGGACGTACGGACAATGCCTAAAACAATAGATCCAGTTATGTAGCTTGAGAAATAATAATCATACAAATATTTGGGGGGGTGAGAGGTGAGAAGGGGGATATAATTATGCTAACATTTCAAGTGAACATCGTTATCAGCGGCAACAACAGCAGCATTTATGAAGGAAAGAAACATATAGGCAGACTGACAGATAGACAGCATTTATGAAAGAGAGAAGAAGAGAAAGAAGAAGAAGAAGCAGAAGAAGAAGAAGAAGAAGAAGAAGAAGAAGAAGAAGAAGAAGAAGAAGAAGAAGAAGAAGAAGAAGAAGAAGAAGAAGAAGAAGAAGAAGAAGAAGAAGAAGAAGAAAACAAACAAACAAACAAACAACAACAACAACAACAACAACAACAATAAGAACAAGAATAATAAAAAGATGAAGATATTCAATGTTTATAGGGTTCGTCGGACTGCAAAGGTCCGAATCAGGATCACAGAAGAAGAAGAAGAAGAAGAAGAAGAAGAAGAAGAAGAAGAAGAAGAAGAAGAAGAAGAAGAAGAAGAAGAAGAAGAAGAAGAAGAAGAAATCTGATTATATCTAGTTTCTAGCGAGCAACGTTTGGCTATTACAAGGGAAGGTAGGTATAGGCGGAGAAACCAATCTAGGCTGCCGCCATTTAGACGCCGAGTGTCTGAAAGGGAAAGAGCTCTTCCTTCTCCTCCTCTCCTCTTGTCTTCAGCATCCTCCTTCACCTTCCCCCCCCTCTCTCTCTCTCTCTCTCTCTCTCTCTCTGTCTCTCTCTCTTTCTCTCTCTCTCTCTTCTCTTTCTATGCTATTTAACGACTTGCTGTAAGACAAACGTGTTTGATCTGTGAAATTAATACAATCTTAATCTTATGCTCTTTCATTTATAGGGTTTGATATCGAATGTAATAAAAAATATTAATATGTATTCTGGAAAAATGATGATGATATTGAGGAGGAGGAGGAGGAGGAGAAGGATGTTGATAATGATGATGATGAGGATGATAATGATGAGGATGAGGATGATGATGATGAGATGATGATGATGATGATGATGATGATGATGATGATGATGATGATGATGATGATGATGATGATGATGATGATGATGATGATGATGATGATGATAACAAGAAGGAGGCGGGAAAAGGTGAAAGAGGAGGAAAAGGTGAAGAAGGAAAAGGGATGACGATTTATCTTATAAAGCGCAAATCCAAACAGTTTAAGAGAGACAGACGCAAAGACAAAAAGACACAGAGACAGACAGACAGACAGACAGACCTGCGAATATGCATAAACACATACAAATATAAAAGCACATACAAGCAAACTCACATAGTT
>CM072517.1:35060646-35078146 GCA_036898135.1 Oncomelania hupensis | reverse complement strand
TAGTTGCAGCGCTGCAACTAGCCCTTACCCTAACCCTTCTCTAGAAAGTTGACCTATTTCGTCCCTAATAGGCGACGAAATAGGTCGAATTTTGCTTCAAACTTTTTCAAAAATTCACTGTATTTTCTCCGTCTCGGATAGTGCACTCCTATGTACTTAAAACACTCTTATGCACTACAACTGCACTCCCTTGCACTAAAAGAGCACTCCCGCGCACTTAGAAAAAAGTGGGGTCCTGGAAAAAAGTGGGTTCCAAGCAAATAAATCCATTTGTTACTAGAAAAGACAAGGTTTGCTACCCATTTGTGCGCTTTTGTACGTTCCCACACACACACACACACGCACACACACACACACACACACACATACTCACACAAAACAGACCATATAAAATGCTCTCACACAAAAACACGAGGTCTTACTTCAGTAATACTGTAGAAAACAATCTCTGTTTCGGGCAGAGACCGCAGTGGATTAAGAAAGACGGGAGGAAGAACAAGAAGAGGGAAGGGAAGGAAAAAAAACTGAAAAAAGGAAAGAACAAGCGTTGGGAAAAGACATTAACGATGATAAGCAACTCCTGTAAGGAATTTATCTTGAATTTCGTGGCCACTCGAAATTTGGCAGTAAAGTCACGCCATGCTGTATGCAAGTCGCCAAATAGAAGGCAAACAGAAACCGGAAGAGTAGCGCAGAACCACGCGCGCCTGACGAGAGCTTGGCAAGCCGATACTTAAATGCGAGACTAAAAGTCACAGAAGAAGCACATCTCGGAAGAAGGTTTGGTGGCAATTGCCGTCTTGATTCGATTAGACAAGCAATTGGCGGGTATACCTTCATAATGCAAAGTTGTTTGGAGTTGGAAAATTAGATTACGGTTGCCCCTTGACCGGGCCCCTGTGGGACCGGCAGCAGCCGCCGTCAGCCAATCACAGCGTGAGATGGAGGCGCAGCAGGGGCCCTGTATCGGTTGCTGGCGCTTCTTTGATGATGGCAAAGGGCTGTTTTTGCCTCTCGGCCGTGAGACGCGCCCTGGAGAGCAGAGAATGTAAGAGTTCTTTCCCCTTCCCAGTAGGCATGTGTCTAAAGATTTTTTTCTTGCGTTATTTATTTCTAAAATACTTTTTACTGCCAGAAGAAAGGCAGAAAAAGCTAATATTTGTTGTGTTTGTACTAAATAAAAATGCTTGCCGCTTGTCTACAATCGAAAGGGCGATAAGGTCCATGACACAATATTCACCTCTTCTTATTATTATTCTTCTTATTCTTCTTCTTGTTTCATTGAACTTCTGCCTCAGTCAGTGTTAATGAGTTACACAAACATAACATTTCTACTCTCGGACTGAAATGTATATTGAGCACTTTTTAAATATTTTTTTAATTTATTATATAATCGTTCTTGTATAGCGCTTTTCCAGCTCAAGAGCTGCTCAAGGCGCTGGCCCATACAAGATCTACCTCAAGCCGCCGTATGCGCCCACTTGTAGCATTTGGGTGCATAGTCTGAAGCCAAGACAACTGAGCACAATCCTCGCCAATTATTTACTGGGCGCAAAGATCGGCAGGGATTATGATCCCATAGTATTCATGGATCGACTTTTTGTCTAAGAAAAACAGTGCGCTGGAAGTGTTCATTGTGCAATTTGATAAAATTAATATAGTGTTCACTTTTGTATTTTTTAAAACTTTTTTATTATTTATTTTTGGGGGCAGCATCGCCACAAATGACCAAAATGCTAATATGAAAATAATGAATTCAGGCAAGCAAAGAAGAAGAAGAAGAAGAAGAAGATGATGATGATGATGATGATGATGATGATGATGATGATGATGATGATGATGATGATGATGATGATGATGATGATGATGATGATGATGATGATGATGATGATGATGATGATGAAGAAGATGAAGCAAAAATGCAATTGCATCTTTTGACAATTCTTTGACAGCCGCTTCCTGTCAAAGCTCAGTGGTTAGACCATCCAGGTAGGATGCGATAATTTTCTTCCCACATCACGTCTGAGGGATACCGTAAATGGAACGACTTCAGACCTAAACCGTACAGAGTTATTACCTCCCGTTCATGCTCTTCAGTGTCATCACGCGCCAAAAGTTTTCTACAACAAGCTTTGATAAAAGTTTTTCCCAAGCTTAGATAATAGTTTTTCCGTTAAATTTGTTTGTACTTTTGTATCATTGTATGTGTACTAGTATTATATATGTATACAATTATTAATTTGTAATATATGCATTGTGAATTGTTTTATTATAAATATTGTGAATTGTGTTGTTTTTTTCTTCATATTTTTCACATGAAGAAGAGTAGTTCACTGAGTAAGCCTACATCTGTAATGCAACATATAATGTAAAATATCTAGCCCAAAGTTGAACGTGCAATTTTATATCATCATAATACTAAATTAATTATAACAATATTAGTTATATTGGGCTAAGGTAAAGTACTATTATTATTTATTAGTATTATTGTAATATTATTTGTTTCTTCAGTACTGTAATAATGTAAGTAATACAGTAGTGTAGTACTAGTGTGACCACTCAATACCGATGCCTATCCTATCCTATCCTATCCTGTCCCGTAACCCGGAGGTCGTAGGGGCACCACAGATGATCGTTTAACCAGCATACTCCATCTTTCTCTGTCCTCAGCAGCCCTGATGGCTTCGCTCAGTGTCAAACCAGTCCATTCTCGAATGTTGTCCTCCCACCTCTTTTTCGGTCTCCCTCTTCTTCTACCTCCTTGCACTGTGCCTTGCAGAATTGTCTTTGCAAGGCCTGATGATCTGGTGACGTGGCCATACCATCGGAGTTTTCCGTTTCTTCACCACTGTGAGCAGGTCATCGTGTTGTCCAATGGCTTGTCTGATGGTCTATCGGACTTTGTCGTTGGTGATGTGTTGGGTATAGGAAATGCCCAGATGTCTTCTGTAGCACCTTATCTCCATGCTTTGTATTCTTCGTTGGAGATCTGCTGTGAGGGTCCATGCTTCGCAAGCATATAGGAAGATGGAGATGACAAGGGAGCGCAGCAGTCTTGCTTTGGAATGTAGACTGATGGTCCTGTCTTTCCAAATGGGCTTCAACCTTGTCAGGGCAGCAGTTGCATACCGATACAGTGATAGTCTATTATTCTGTTGCTAGTAATAGTTGTCAATGTGTTGTTAGTGTAAGTAAGCTTACTAAAGTAGAGTAGTATTAGTAGGCCTACTCATTATTGACAGTCTATTATTCTATTCCTAGTTAGCTTACTAGTATTTGTTGTCAGCCAGACTTTGTCATTGTGTTTTTAATTAGACCTGTGTTTGAATCTTTGATGTTAAGTAGTTTTGATTATTGTCAGCTGGTTCTTTATTAATTTATTTCTATAACTCTTAACGTTAACTTGTAAGTGGTAAGCTTACTACTATCTTTCAAGCGCATGCCACTTGTCAGGGTTTTTAAAAATGGTATTGTGTGAATTTGTAAGCGCCATGAGTCTCTGTAGTATCTACATGTAGGCATTTATACTGATGCTTTTTTCTTAAAATCTGTTGCTAGTAGGCCTACTGCTAAGTATTTGTTGTCAGCAAGAGATTGCCATTGTGTTATTAGCTAGCATTGTGTTTGATGTTAGTGTTGATTGTTGTCACCTGGTTCTTTATAACTTTATATATTTTAACTCTTAACATTATATTGTAAATGATACTATTTTTCAAGCGCATGTTCTTTTCGTTTTACTCAATTACAATAAATTATACAAAAATTTAACTTTTTTTTTCTCTATACAATACACACTGTCATGATCATTTAAGGTTCTCTTATGTCTGGCAGACAATCAAAACCTGGATATAAATAACAAATTGACGACACAATAAAATTAAAATCATCTACAATGAAAAGTGAAAGAAAATACATTAAACACATACGAAATCTACACTTTTGTTTTACTCTTAATCTTAAACAAGAATTAAAATAGATGCAATACAACTTTATTCATCTCAAAATTATCAATTACAGTGGCAGCATTAGCAATTTCACATTACATACATACAAAGATCACATCCAACAATAGAAGCACGATTAATATGGATCCATCAAACTAAGTGATAAGGTACAGGTCATAATAATAAACTACCCCACATCTTACATGTTGCATAACAATCAGACACTCTCTCTCTCCTGCATCCACACAAACACACGCCTGATTCTTGCAATAACACATACGATTTACATAAGATACTTTGGCTCACATACAAATAATGATACACATACGCCCATTAATAAGATATATAATTGTAAAGATATAAGCTTACATAATACTTGTACACATACAATGAAACACAAACACATTTAACCCAAAAAAATCTAAGCTTGCGAAAAACTATTATCTAAGCTTGATTTAGCAAACTTTGGCGTGTGAAGACACTGAAGAGCACGAAAGGGAAGTAACAACTCTGTACGGGTTAGGTCTGGGGCGCGTTTCCCAGCACAATGCGCAAGCGTGCGCACGCCGAGTGCGTATGCGTGGGTATAAGAAACGGTATGTAACGAGATTTCGTATGGCAACATGGCTTCTCAGGAGCAACTCAGGAAAATCTTAAAAGTAATCTTGATTGAAGAGGCGTCAGAAGAGGACAGCATAATTGCCATACCAAGTTTAATGACTTCCACGATGATGGGGCTTTATTTAGCATCCAAGCACAGTCCAGAAGATCGTGATTTGACAGCCCATGTGGAAAATTACGTTGAAATAACCGTACCGAAATACAACAGCACAGAGTTTCGGGAGCATTTCCGAATGAGCCGAGAGACATTTGAGGTGAGAGGTCGTCTTTTTATAATCGTTATAACATGCATTCCATCAATTAATGAAGTAAGTCAGTATGTTCAAAGTATCAAACCAATTTTTTGGTGCGAAAGATCAAGAGACGGTGTCTAGTGAACAAGCCAGATAATAGAAGATTGGTTTCAAATACACATACAGACAAATGTGGTTGGCGCAAAGAAGGACACGGAGCCGGTGGTGTGCGTTTGTGAAGACAACTTGTTTTGATAGTGTAGGCAATAGTAGGCTTACATGTAAAAGTAGAGGCTTGTTGTAGGCCTCACGGCATATTCCAAGCCTCTTCTTTCAGTGTTAATGAGTGGATAACGCATGGCCCTGGGTCATGCTAGCGCAATTTGACAATAACATATCTAATCGTCCTATTCTTTAAATAGACGTACACATTTTGGGTTGCTGCCCAGAAGATTCTTGAAC
This sequence comes from Oncomelania hupensis, assembly GCA_036898135.1. Lineage (NCBI taxonomy): Eukaryota > Metazoa > Mollusca > Gastropoda > Littorinimorpha > Pomatiopsidae > Oncomelania > Oncomelania hupensis. The sequence goes on along the minus strand of CM072517.1, from coordinate 35,072,886 downwards.
GAGTTAATGTTGTTTGCAAATTTTACACTAGCTGGGAGAGTTGCACAAATAAAACTTTAACCCATCCATACTATAGGATTACTTCAATCTAATGTCAACTAAGTATTAATTTTGGTCAGCATTGCCTAACGCAAGAATTTGACCACTGGGTTACAGCTGCCCTAGGTAGTAGAATATAGGTTTTCAAGGCATTAGCCCTGAAGATAAACCATTTTGATGCCAATTACATAATGGCATTGATATCTTTTCAGGATCTTTGCACATGGATTGCACCCCACCTGCCACATGACAAGTCCATCTCACTGGAGAAAAAGATGCTGGCCACTTTGTGGGTTTTGGGAAACCAGGAGAGCTACAGGGGTGTGGCTGATCGGTTTGGCATGTATAAAGGCACCTTGCACAAAATTGTTATGCTTGTGTCAAATGTGTTGACTAACCTAAGAGACGAAATTATAGTATGGCCTTCAGTACAGCAACTGACACGGAATGCTGAGGAATTCAGTGAAAGATGTGAGTTTCCTGGTGTTGTTGGCATTGTAGATGGCACTCACATTACAATCCCAGGCCCATCTGAATTCAGAGACTCATATATCGATAGAACCGGAAACCCAAGTGTGCATTTACAGGTTGTGTGTAATGCCAGACTGCTTTTTATAGACCTTGTGACGGGATGGCCAGGTTCAGTACATGATGCTCGTGTGTTTAGAAACTCACCCTTAAAAAGAAAACTGGACAATGGACTACTCCCAGCACACCAACACATACTTGGAGATTCTGCGTACCCTCTGTCACAATATCTCCTTGTGCCATTTCGGGACAATGGACATTTGACTCCTTTAGAAAAGACTTTTAATAAAAAGCACTCATCCACCCGAGTTGAGGTTGAGAGAGCAATAGGGCTCCTCAAAGGGAAGTGGAGACGCATGAAATTCTTAGACATGGTCTGTATTAAAGAAATACCTAATGTTATCACTGCTGCATGCGTTCTTCATAATTTTAATATAATGAAGAACGGCATTGACGAGGAAGACATTGAAATAAATGTGAATGAGGAGCAGTGCAATTCTGATGGTGATGATGTTTTGACTGGGGTTGAAAAGCGATTAGAAATTGCCCATCAGTTAATGTAACTATATCTTGTGCATATTGTTTTTGAACTTTTCACACAGTAATAGGAGTCGTATTGGGTTTACTGTTCTCATGTTCCAGGTGTGATAAGCTTCAAAACTGTCATTTTTATTGATGTTAAGAAGCACGCATAGGAATGAAGTTTACTATTGGCTGTAGTCACAAGGTTGCATGCTAATATGGGTTGCTTTAACAAAGTGGCACTCACACACTTCTGAAATGTTATTGTTTATTTTTAAGAGTGTTATTATGGTTTTATCTATTATGGTATTAGTGTAGAAACTTAGCATAATTTATATAATAATGAATAATTTATAATTAAGTATAATATTTGATAATAATAATGGTAATAATAATATTAGTAATAATAGTGGTGGTAGTAATAATAGTAATAGTAATAATAATAATAATAATAATAATAATACAATCATGTATGTGCCAGTGTTATTAATATTCGTACATTTATTATTGTAGAATAATATTTTGTCCTCATTCAAATGGGAAATGTTAGCAATGCAAACTAAAATATGAGACAATAGATTCTATTGTACTATGCTGGAAGCCAATTTGTATTTTATTTTATTATGTAAATGTGTCCATTATAATGCAAATGTAAATTTATTGGTTGCATTTTAATGTAATTGGTTATATCTTTTGTGTGTGTGTGAGAAATATCTTATTTTATAATGTAACTTAGTCTAAGGCATGCATTATTATATTTTATTATTATTGTTAGAGTGACATGTAATGCATATGTGTGTGTGTATATATAAGTGTATGGGTGTATATATGTGTATGTATGTATAGATATATATAAATATGTAAAAGTGTGTGTGTGCGATAGTGCGCGTGTACGTGTGTGTGCGTGTTGGTGTGTGATAACGTTATGATCTTAATCACTGTAGATATCATCATCATCATCATAATTATTTATTTTCAGTTTAGTGTGTGGTTTTTATTGTTTGAGATTTTATATGCAGATGGACACTGCAATAAGAATTTTCTTGCAGGTATTTGTGGGGACAATAAAGTCTGTATTCTGTTTACTTTATCAGTAAACTCATACTGTAAAACTTTTTTGTGTTATCTTGGGGGTAATAAAGATTTTTTACCCCATTGTTGTCATATTTGTTTTGTGCATGCATGTTCGGAGTGTGTGTGGAGTATGGCTGCTGTGAATGTCCAAGCTTTGAACACACACACAATCTGTAACCAAAACAAAATAGAAATAGTAAATGAATATTTAATTTTCTATAAAAGCAAATAATAAAACCAAGAAAATGCACAAACCTTTTTTTTTTTTTAAATGTCTAACTTAAATGACTGCATAAACACAGTAACCGCTTGAACAAACACAAGGAAAGAAACGACGAAGGATTAAAAAATGGTAGTATAATATAATCTCAAAGAAAAAATAAGGAAAAAGAGTAACAATTAAACAATTATTAGTATTCACTCACAGATTAAAGAACAGTTTTATTTATTTATCCGTGGCAGTCAAAACGTCGCAGGATTGTTTGAAGTGTTGCAATTAATGCATTTCATACACAATGTTTACAATAATGAAAAATAAAACAATCAAAACATAAAAATGTCGATCTTGAACAGTTTTTGAGCAAAGATCTTGTCCAACTCTGAGAAGCATACGTGACAATACACATTAAAATAAAAATAAATCCTATAATAAATAAGCTTACAAAATCTTTATAGATAGATATAAAGTAAATTCAGACTATTTTTTCTTTAAACAGTCAAATCTCCTAAAACCTAGGAGATCAAAGTATAAACAATAAAACAAAAATGACTTTACCTTTTGGCTTCAAATTTAGGTCTTCAAAATAATGTAACATAAAAATGTAGTTACAAAAACCCTAATGCGTCGCTAGTTGAAAACTTTACATTACATGATTATTGCTTTAGGTCCAGCGGACTCTTCCGAGCCAAATCAGGACCAGTATAGCCGAACCAGGAACACAAAATCAAGACCACAACTTTGCTGAAAGAGGACTCGCCCCTATTCCGCAAAAACGATCTGCCGAAACAACCCTAGTGGCAACTCCGAATGCACTCCACCAGCCGGTCACTTTATAATAAAGACATCCCACGCAGAGGACGCTGAGGCTATACTCTAATTTATTGAACCACCGTTTATAAAAACAAAATAGAATATAAACATCATTATAAAATATCAACAAAACACATACATATAAAATGCCTACATTGCCAAATAACATCATATTCATAGGAAGCCCCAGTGACTGTCGCTTTTTGAAAAAAGAAATCGGTTGGATTCATTAGCTTAATCTGATGTGTATATGTTTTATCTGACACTGCACTGTGTTTGCACATAATAAAAATTTTTCATCGTGCTTCTTTATAAAAAGAAATTATTTTGTGCCCCATTTTAATTTTCTTCAGAATTGATTTTATAATAGTATTGCTGAATCTCTTCAGATTGTTATCAGCATCAGGTTCTCTCTTCATATTCACCGAGTGTAATCTGAAATGTGAATTTAATCTGTTGAAACTTCTGCACTTTTACAGCAATATTCTGTGTTCCAAAATGTGTGCTTGCTTTGACAATACTGATATTAGGCCAGTTTGGAAATATGACTTTGATCTTTGAAAAAAATGCTGTTGAAAAACTGTGTGTGTGAAAGAAGAGGGGGGGGAGGGGGGGGCCAGGGGTGTGTGTGCATGCCTATATGTGTGTGGGGGTACAACTCATTTGCAAATTTGGTCTGGGTTTTTCAAAGGATATGTAATACAAACATATTATTTGGTTTATTGGTCTTAAACGAGTACTCGGTCCCCTTTCTCCCGTTCCTAAACGAATAAGACAAAGTGGCTTTCAAAATGTCAATACTTTGGTCATTCTGAAAACTATAACACACTTAGTTTTAACACAATTTTTAAATGAACTGTATTAAAAAAAAAAAATTTACCATTACTTTTTGAGAGACTCTGTTATTTCCTTCAAAATAATATTTCTTTCTTTAATTGCTTGTGTTAGAGTGTCAATTGCAGCGGTCTGTTTCGCTGCAAACTCAACAAACCATTGAGGTGCCTGTTGCTCTCTACGTTGACGCCTTTTAAATGTGATTTTAGTTGGTCCAGCTGCAGAGGCTGTTGCTGGAGAGGTTTTTGCTGGAGAGGCTGTTGCTGGAGAGGCTGTTGGTACTTCTTCGCCCAACGCAGTTCTCACTGAACCGTCTTCTGAAAGTCAGGATTTGAAATAAAAGAACAAAATATTTTACATAAACCAACACTGTTACCAGTATGCTTCGTTAATTAGTTAATCATTACTTATTGGTTGTTAGCTTGTTTGAGGCCAATGTCCGTATGAAATTTTAAAAAACTGCCTAAAACTGTGTTTGGATGTGCACTCGGTTTAGTTAAATTATCTCGGATCTTGAGGGATAACTGCTTAGAGAGAGCTGTTATATACAGGCTAAGAAGTCCCGATTTGTAGTTCACTGCACCTATAAAAATGATTACCTAACTTTGTCAGATTTAGCATAACTATTCACATCTACAGTGATTTTAGAACAAAGTCAGCTTCGAATAAGGTCCAAACTTTATTTTGTAGTTAGTGTTTTATATTTGTATTGCATGCTATGTGCGTGAATACTAAAGATTTTACACATTAATTAAGCTAACACCTCAACGCTCCCTCAACTCCTCTCTCTCCCTCCCCCCCCCAAGCTCTCTTCCTAAGAAACCAAAGGAACATACCCTCCGCCATGGATGTAACGGTGGCAGCGGGCTGTATTGCCGGGTCGCCACGCAGAGCCTCTTCCATCAAGGCGTAATACTGCCACGTCATCGCCCCCCTGCCAGTTTTTTTGTTAGTGTCACGAATTTTCTTGTATCTTAACAAAAACAAACTTCGAAACATTTTAGTAGCTATATCAATGATATAGCATTCAACAATAAAATATAAAGCAACCTTGAGGAGTTGCAGTCTTGCTGAAACAAGTACACTATGAGAACAAGCGATACACAATCTAAGACTGCCACAAGCAAAAACCCATGGTATAGACTGTGAGAATGTATAACTATCCACAAGGATGTGTCATTACATCTTTAGTCTGATATAAATAAAACGCACTTAGAAACAAATGTACCTGCTGACCAAACTTCGCCATTTGGTATCACATTCCCCACCAGTGACCATATAACCTTTTGCCTGCAGTCTTGAGGCCACAGCCTGCCACGCTTCTTTTTTCTTACATGTGGGACTTTTAAATTTGACCTGAATATCCTCCAGCATCCACGTTGTGACAAGCAGTTGAATAGAAGGATAGGACCAGGTCATAGTACCTGTAAACAGAGTCCAGCTACATGTTATCTAAGCTGCCTTATACATTTCAATAGTAATTAGTAAATAATGCAATAATAATAAAATTTGCAAGTTCTGGTTAAACTTAAGACATAAAGCTACAGTTAAGACACATAAAATAGATAGGATTTGCATTTCTTACAAGTTCATGAGCATCAATAGAGTCACAAGGACATGTTATAAATAGTTGTGTTTTTAAAAAAAAAAAGTGAAAAGTATGTTCTGCTTTGAATAATGAAATCGTTTTTAAGTAACATTGTAATCGTTTATGCAAGCATTACCACCAACTATAAGTTATTATTAGGCCAACAAAAACAAAAAAGTTGGATTACGATATCCAGCCGACCATATTTTTGTTTCTGCCGACCCTTTACAAATTTAAAATACAGATCTAAACAAAACTTTCGGCACATTTTGAGCATTATACCATCACGACTAAAGGAAGTAAGCAAGCAGTAATAGTAGCCTCCCTTGACCTCGGCGTTTTGTTACAATGGCTGCCAAATTGTCACATGATGCTGTCTCAAAAGGTGACCAAAAGGAAGCATGCAGTCTTTGAACCATAAAAAAAAATATTTCGGTCATGTATTAAAGCTTTTTCTTTGCATTTATAAAAAAGCAATATAACTAGGTACTAACATATATCAACATTACACACACAAAGGTTGAAAGAAGTTTTTTATTGCTATTTTTCCACAAAAAATTGACAAAATTTTGTTGGCGCGAATGTGACATTCTGTGTGACCTGAAAAAACTCCATCTCCTTTTCAATAAAATTGAGTGAAACAAATGAACTTTTTATGTTTGATGTGTTGCATTAATGTTAATTTTTAACTTTAAATGTCTTTCAGCTTTGCAAAACATTTTTATTTATGTTTAGGGGGTTTGTAAAAATGACGTGATCGGTCGTGACGTACTTTGTCTCAACGTTGCTTGCCTTTCTTCTTAGATAGCTAAACATCCATGCTGATTAAATAAGAAAAAAAATCATTGACAGATTAAACATTACTTATCCTCACTAATTTATGTTTTTTTGTAGGAAAATAATAATTCTTTCATAGTAAATTTATCGTAAATTGAACGTAAGTAATTCCTTTGTCTTTCGGTAACCATCATTTCCAATCCGAAAATTTAACAAATTGATGACGATTAGTACCTTTTCACACGGAAATAGTTACAGCGAAAGTCTCTTGAGATTTCCGATCCAAAGTTTTCATTCCAAGATGGATGCTTTGAAAAGACCAGGTTGGTGTTTCTCTATCGATTTTGTTTTTTTCCTTGTCACAACCGACCACATGTTACGACCAATCAAAGAGTCTATCAATATTGTAAGAAAATATTTTTATCTTAACATAAACTGGTTTATTCTATGTTAAAAATTAAATTACAGATGCTATTTTTCATTTTTTGCACTTGATGTACTGATGAAAACACGTGCTTTTAAATTTGCTTTCGTTTTTTACTTTTAGTGATAAAAGACGAAGTGATTCCTTGACTGCTTTGTTTTGCAGAGTTTATTTAAATCTTTCTTGTGCTATATGCAAATGAGTAAATATGCCATTCACCTTTTTTTGTGTTCTACTCAAATTTACTTTTTTTAAATTCTACTAGTTAATCATGATTTCAGTGTTCATTGGATGTGACATGTCGGTTGTGACAACTTTGTCTTTACTAAAGACAAAGTTGTCACAACCGACTTTAGACAAAAAAAAGAGTATATGGATGGTAAATGCTTATTAAAATAGATTTTATTCATTTATAGTAAAATATCTTATTTCTTGAGATGTAAACTGGCAAATAAACTATGGATGGTATTTATTAAAGTTGTTTTGATTGTTTTCTTGAAAAAATATACTTCATGGTTTGGTCGCGTGCGACAGGACAACATTTTCACTTTACCCTTTTATACTGATAATGATGTACTTGAAATAAATTTATACATTTTCTTTAAAAGCATTGTCCTTTTTTGTTTACTTTTTTATGCTGCAATTAATTTTTTCTTCCATGACCATCTTTTTACAAGTAAATTCATGATTTCAGTGTTCATTGGTTGTGACGTGTCGGTTGTGACAAAGACAAAATATATAAATATAGGGATGGTACATGCTTATTAAAATAGAACTTAGTAATTTATAGTAAAATATCTTATTTCTTGAGATGTAAACTGGCAAATAAACTATGGATGGTATTTATTAAAGTTGTTTTGATTGTTTTCTTGAAAAAATAAACTTCATGGTTTGGTCGCGTGTGACAGGACAAAGTTATCATTTCAAAATTTTGTACTGGTAAATGCTTTATACTAAAAGTAAATTAATACTTTTTCTTCAATAGTAATATGCTTACTTGGGCTGTGTTTGGAAATTGCTTAGCTGTTATTTTCTTTAATTTATTAAAAATTTTCTTTTGTCCACTGTCACACGCGACACATGCCACCTTCACCCCTATTACCAAGCATATCTCTGTAAACAGAAAAGACATTTTGTTTAAAATGTTATTTTTATGAAATTTAAGCTTAAGACCACACATTAACATCAAAACTGCAAGTCTCAGTCACTTTTCAATTTTTTGCTGCAATGTCACATTTCTAGGTTGACCTTTTGAGACAGCATCACTTACCTACTTAGCAGTCCAACAAAATGTGAAGAAAATAAATCTATTTCTATTAATGCAATCATCTATCTACAAAGCAGTCAGATTGGTTGTCTTCCTTTTAAATGTGTACAATTACAATGAAAGAATTTTGTCATCTTATACTTTAAAAATTATGTTTCTCAATTAACTCTTCGATCATTTATGATTTTTTGGTGATGCTTGTGACTAAGTTTAAGGGCAAACAACTTGCAGTGTCCGTGGTAAAATTTAATGATTAATTCAGGTTGGTTGACATGATGAGAAACGTATATTTACTTTATATATACTTTAATAATTTCATGTATTTAATTCTTTATTTGTTTGCTTTAGTAAGTGTTTGTGTGTTTTAAGACTAGTCCCAATTATGCACTTCCTTACTATACTCGGTGCGCTGTGAAGTGCCAGGCTCGCCGGTAGGACGTGAAGCTGACTGTGTCCCTTGGACACTGTGAATGTGATCACCAGCTGCTGAAATAATGTAAAAGTGCAGTTAAGCAACTTAACTGTGTACTGAGCTAAGTAAATATGTATTACATTCATAATACAAACCATGGTCATTTAACGAAAACAATGGCATCAACAAATTCCAATAACATCAGATGGTCAACTGTCAAGAGGCCTATGTATCAGCACTGTGTGGGCTATTGTTCATTATCTAGGCTTACTGCTAATCAAAATTCATGAAGTCACTTTGCCTTAAAGTCGTACGCAATTGTCTTCAAATTTTCAATTGTGTTCTGCACGATTGCTTTCCTAAAATGTAACAAAAGGAAGTTGGGTGCACAAAATATCAGAAAGATGTAGCCATTGCATTTCTCTTTCTAGCAGCAGGGGCATCTGCTATGTTTCTGTCTTTATCTTCATCATCATCAGAGTCTGAAACATCTACTTGTTGCAGGGTGGGGGGGGGGGGGGGGGGTAAGGGAGTTCAGCCTCTTCCTTTGATAATATTACATTGTGAAGTACACAAGCTGCCACAATGACAAATGGTATGTCTTTTGCTAATGCCATATCCAGCATTTTTAGTTGTCGACATTTGAAACTTGGATATTGCCCACTGGGACATTGCAACTTTAAGATTGCCAGTGGTGCATGTTGGTATATACAGTTGCTGCGCTTGAAGCTGGCTAAAGAAAAGGTGGGTAAATAGCAGTTATTATTGGCCCAGAAAACCCAAACAGATCAACTACTAATTATCAAAAACTATGCTATCAATGCAATATTCTGATTCAAAACAATATCAGCTCTGTCTGTGGCATGGCATTTCATTAACTTGCATTCAATTAAAAAAAAAAAAAAACACAATATTACCACATTGGGAGGACTCAATGGATGTGCTGGTTGAGGCAACTGGGTCGGGCCTAGGCAACGCAGCGTCAGGTGAGTCAACCGAAACAACTGCTTCAACTGCATTTGAGTGGTGTGAGGCTTTGTCTGCTTGGTTGATTGTACCTATAACCAGTGCAACATCATTATTTTAGTAGAACATCAATTGTAATATAGCGCAAACCAAGATTTTCAATCAATACAAAGAATTTAAATAGCAAGTGTGAAAAAAGCAAGTTCAATTTAATAAACAACATTGATTTTGCAATGGATGGTACATTAACTACAGATTGTTATACTCTAACTCATACTTAAAAATAAAAATATACCTGTAACAGTTAGACACTGCTGGAAAACTTGAGCAGCAAAGTGGGGATCTAAAAAAAACAAACCCACAAAACATATATTATGCCTACTTAAAATGAATAAGCATAATAAAATAAATAAGACATATATTAACAACAAACTGAAAACCAGTGGCTTTCATAGTCCAACAGTCAAACTTCAAACCAAAATATTAGTTTAACAAATATTTTTTACTAACATCATGTGCAAACACTATAAGCATGAGCTTTTAGTTAAGTTATCTGGAAAATAACTGTAACATAGATATAGCAGTTCCCATACTGTTAGCAAGAGGGTGGGGGGGGAGAGCAGGAGGAGGGTAGTGGAAATAGCAATTTTGTTCAATTTATTTGGCGAATGGCATGCAAGTCAATGCAATGCAGTCCTAAACTGTCATTAATTCAATGATCACATATGGTTTTTCTTACCACTCCTCACTCTGTGAATGTCTGGCAGGGACAAAGTAATTTCCACTTGATCCCCAGTTTCGTTGTCTTTCAATATGATAGTCTCCCAGTAACTAGTTAAAATATAAAACATAGGCATTCAATTAGTGCACAAAAAGATCTGTTACATTACATAACACTATTAACATTTATATTATTTTCCCCATTGAAAACTGCTGCTAGGGCTTACATAGTAGTTGGTACTTGAGCTTTATTTACAATTCTCATTAAATAACAATTTGGGCAGCCAAAACTAGAAAAATGGCATGAATAGTAACATTCAACGTTGCTTTTGTAACTTTTAGTCTCTTTCTTGATGTCCCAAGACAAGCCTATGTTTGGTTTCAGTATTAGGCACAGTGTTGCCTAAACACATTAGGCTACAATTTAAAGTTTTGTTAACAAAGCATAATCAATGTGAAACTGTATCAGATTTTAAATACTTATATGTTTAGGTTTACTTTTGAAGCTTAGATCATACAGAGCATTTTTAGTTAAAATATTCCATTATTTATTATTATTATTATTATTATCATCATCATCATCATCATCATCATCATCATCATCATCATCATCATCATCATCATCATCATCATCATCATCATCATCAAGGATTTATATAGCGCACATATCTAGCTGTAAGTATCGATTAAAGGCACTGACTAAACAGGATCTAGGCTATTCTAATAGTAGTAATACAAGCCGCCAGAGGCCCCAACTTGCAGCCTTTGGGCACATCCTGGATATGGTACATTGCCGAAGCCAGTGTTGGCTATTATTGCAACGGTATTTACGATTAGGGTGAGCACAATGTACTAGGCTACTTTGTGTGTTTGGGTATTGAAAAAAAAAACCCTTCTTTTTGTTTGCGGGGAGGGCCGGGGGGCTGGCTCCTTAGCGATTAGTGATTTGTTACACAATCAATATAGGAATGATTAGCATCTTAGTTTGATCCATATGAGATTTCTAATAGTCGAATCAGAGACCGTATATACTGCAATGACTGTATCTAAGGTCTCTGGTCGAATGCCAAATGATGTCGGAACCGGTAAACATGACTTGCGCCAACGGCCAAGATAAAAACGTGCACGCACCTCAACTTCAGACTCAAAATTACAATCGACCACAATGATCTAGCCCTTACTAACGTTAATAGTAGATGTAGTACTACTTTAATAACAATTTTACGGAAGGCAATGGACAATAAGTTGAAATAAAGACTTAATAAAGACAAAAGTTGTCATCACGTACCCAGAGTTGTCCATTTTCGCCGCCATTTTGAATCACAAAAGCGTGCGCGGCGCACTACCTTCGAAAACCGTGAGCGAGCGTAGCAATGCGCACGCCGCTTACTGAGCGTTTCTTCACTCTCGCACGCAGTGCGAAAGGTTGCGAAACCTCTAGGAAACGGGCCCCTGAAGTCGTTTCATTTACGGTATCCATCAGACGTGATGTGGGAAAAAAATTATCGAACCGGAAATTAGCATATAAAACGTGTTTGGTGCACCCTCATTCAGCAGTGCTCACCTCTAGAAATTATCGACGTTGCGTTTTGAAACACTGGAAAGAAATATTATAGTTTATTGTTAATGTAAGTTTGATTCATTTTAAACTTTGATGTATTTTTTCATTGTTTATATATTGTGTATGCTATTTAGTTTTTGTTAGTGTTTTATATATTTATTTATTTATTTTATGGGTCCAGATTTAATATATTTCTGGTTATTTTAAAGTGTATTCAAGGACGAGATAAAAATTCCCCAAAACTTATAAAATGTGTAATTAACGCCAACATATTACTAGAATTATGTATTTATATATTCATATATTTCTTGAGTGTGTAAGCTTATGTGTAAATGTGTATGTGTGTGTGTGTGTGTGTGTGTGTGTGTGAGAGAGAGAGAGAGAGAGAGAGTTAATGTGTGTGCATCTAATATTTGCGAAAATGGAATCTAAACGTCGTGTCTCAACCGTGAATTGTTAAGTTCTGTTCCATCGTAAATTATGTAAACGCATCTCTAT